>JARQOC010001446.1:0-41164 GCA_033576535.1 Allobates femoralis
TTATAATAAATACATTTGATATACTTCGATGATGACCCTTCCGGGTTCATAACAGGGATTGGCAAACCCTAGTAACCCGTGGGGCTGCGGCCTCCGGCCTAACCACGCGTTACCCAGTACGGGAGCCCTTCTAACCCCTGCTTCTGACCTTCGTTACATACGCCTCAACGGGCCCTGTGGGTCCCAATGGCGGTACCTGCCGCCTGGCTTTAGTCACCCCAGCATGATGACACAACATTCACCCGTAGTCAGGAATCCTGCCTGACCGGGACCTTACACCCCGTATGTGATCCATCATTCAAACGTCCATGGATCACACACCTGCTCACAGCCCACATCCATGGACTGTGGCCCCTCCATGGCCCATTACAGGGATTGGCAAACCATAGTGCACGGGAACCTCTACATCCGTTACCTACTAGGAGCCCTATTACCCCTGTCTCTGGCACCACAGGTACACCCACACCATTAGAGGTCGTGGTTGAGGGATCAGGTACCCTCTGCATGCAGCAGGGCAAGCCTCCCTCTCGTCCCAAGGACGGAACGCCTCCAACATCATCCATACTCGCTGGGTCACTGTCTCTCCACATGATTATACATGGGTCTTACATAGGTCATCATCTCTCATTCAGGGCCATTACTTAAGCCCTCATACACATAGTTTAAACACGTTCGGATTCATCAGGTCCTTTAACTGAGCACTCTGACTCGGACCTAAAGGCGGTCTATGCCCACCTGGCATTAATCACATACGGCTCACTCCGTTACACGGGAACCGCTGTCTTACCGGGCACGGATCCGGGTCTCGCTACCTGTATAACGGGTCCACCAAGCGTCCCCCAAGGCTCCTTTGCCGGACGTGGTTCCCTCCACGCCCGGACCAGTCTCCACCGGGTTCAGCCACGGCTTCCCCACCAGGTGCTCACGACCCCGGCCCTCGGCACCGGCATGGAGCTAGCCTGCTCCCTTCACCATCTCAATCATGGCGGCATGTACTTGCATTCACCAGTCCCTCACACAGACTGGCTCTGCTCAGCTCTCAGGCTGGTAATCAGCCCACATCCTCTAAGGCTGATGTCTAGCTGAAAATGGATCTCTTCCAGGATCAATCTCTCAATCACTCAGGTGGCCGGCTCTTATCGTGCCAGCCACTCCCACATGGACACACCCCCTTAGCTGCTGATAATCAGCCTTTCACACAGCTCAGGTTAACTCCCTGTGTTCTGGGTTGTCAGCACTCAGCCCTTACATTCCTTAGGGCTTCCTCAATCTCATCCCACTCTCACTGCCGCTCATTAGGCTCATGAACCCTGTGCCTCAAAGTTGGCTCACACAGCATTATCGATCAAACCGGCCAGTGTGCACAGGATCATACCTCGATCCTGCATGTGACGCGCCCCGGCCATGAGGATCATGCCGGCGGTGCCTCACACTCTCCAAACCAAGGAAACATGTAGTAGACTGTTGAGCGTAAAAAATATGACTTCAATAGCTTGTATTGGTTATTAAACGGAATAATTAAGTTTTTGACTGCTCTGAATCAAAAAATACCTCCGTGTTGTCATATGACATCACGTTTTGTAATACTTTATTTAACAATGTTAACAATGGGGTGTGTCTGACACTGAACAATGCGAGGGGAAGACTTTCATGCCACGGCTTCCCCGTTTCCTGCGCTGCTTTCAGCATTTTTTCCTTTAATACCCCGTTTCCTCTCTCGACCCTTCCTGAATTTTTGGGATGATATGGAGTATGAAGAGTTAACTCTGTCCCCAAGGCCTGCCATGTCTCTTTGGTCAGATTGGCTGTGAATGATGGCCCTTGGTCACTCTCTATGGTTTCTGGGACCCCATATCTGCACACTATCTCTGAGAGGAGTTACTTTGCAGTGGTTTTAGCAGATTGGTTCTTCACAGGGAAAGCTTCTGGCCATCCAGAGAATATGTCCACGACTACCAGTGCATATTCAAATCCTCCTGAGGATGGCATCTGAATGCGGTCAATCTGTATGCATTGGAAGGGGTACAAGGGTCTAGGTGTACACTTCTGTGGAGTTTTCTCTGTTTTTCCTGGGTTACACTGGGCACAGACTAGGCATCCTCTGGTGCAATTTGCTGCCATTGTTAAAAAGCCAGGTGCGTGGTAGTACTGTCTCACAAGATTGTGCACCTTCATTTTTGATTGATGGGTGAGGCCATGGGCCCATCTGGCAATCATTGGTTAAATGTAGGGATGGGCGAATCTACTCGCTAGGACTCGTTACTCGGCGAGTAGTAAGGGACTCGCAGGACTCGGTACTCTGCGAGTTTCCCAGCGTTTACTCGCATGAGTCCAATGCAAATCAATGGCAAACGCTGACAAAACTAGGATTGCCATTGTTTGCATTAGACTCGGCTACTGTGCCAGTGATAGCAGGGAAACTCGCAAAGTAACTGCTGTTTCTTTGCGAGCCGAGTCCAGCTGTCTTCTCTGTGCAGCTCCAGGGTCCTAGAGCCCGCCTGCTCACAGACATGATGTAGCAGAGCTGAGATTGTTCTCAGTCTGCTCATTCCCTGTGCATAGACATCTATATCTATGCACAGGGGATGTAGCAGAGAGGACATCGCGTTTTGGACTACGTCGGACGGAAGAGGATTTTTTTAATTAAAGATGGAGTCCCTAATGGCTTTTTTTTTTATTTCAAATAAAAAATTTTCTCTGTGTTGTGTTTTTTTAACCCTTTATTGGAGATTCTTAGTGGCTGGGTCAAACGTGGCCTGACATTAAGAATCTCGGGCTTAATACCAGCTTGTATAACAAAGCTGGTATTAACCCCTTTATTACCCTGCGTGCCACCGCCACCAGGGTTCAGCGCCAGAGGATGGCGCTTCAATGAACGCGCCATCTTCTGGGGCGGCTGCGGGCTGAGACTCTGAGACTCTGACTCTGAGACTCTGACTCTGAGACTCTGACTCTGAGACTCTGACTCTGAAATTCATGAAATAATAAAAAAAAAATGCGTGGGGCTCCGCGCAATTTCTATGTCTAGCCAGGTACAGCTAAGCAGCTGGGGGCTGGAATCCGCAGCGCAGGGATGCCCAAGCTTTCTGGGCACCCCTGCTGCAAATTGCAGCCCGCAGCCGCCCCAGAAGATGGTGCGTTCATTGAAGCGCCATCCTCTGGCGCTGAACCCTGCTCTTCCAGTGGCCCTGGTGGCGGTGGCACGCTGGGTAATAAAGAGGTTAGGGCCAGCTTTGTATTATCAGCTGGCCCTAAGCCCGAAATTTATGGCGGTCACACCAATATTAGACATGACCGCCATGAATTTCTATTAAATTGTTTTAAAAAAAACACAACACAGAGAAAATTTTTTATTAGAAATAAAAAAAAAGCCATTAGGGACTCCATCTTTAATTAAAAAAATCCTCTTCCGTCCGACGCAGTCCAAAACGCGATGTCCTCTCTGCTCATCCCTGTGCATAGATATAGATGTCTATGCACAGGGAATGAGCAGACTGAGAACAATCTCAGCTCTGCTACATCAGGCAGCAGGTGGGCTCTAGGACCCTGGAGCTGCGGCAGCCAGCACACAGAGCAGACAGGACTCTTATCTGTGCGAGTTTCACAGCGATTACGTGCAAAGTAAACGAGTCCAATGCAAATAAATGGCAAAACTAGGATTGCTTCAGGCTGAAGCTTCCGAGACACATCTGCGATTTGTAAATCTCACACTACTCGCTATTACTCGCTTCCCCATTCATTAACATTGGACTCGCTAGACTCGCAACGAGTAGCGAGTCCTGTGCTCGGACTCGCTAGAGTCAAGCGATTCCGAGTAATTTAGGATTCGCCCATCACTAGTTAAATGGCTTGTGGGAGGCATGGTTTTCCTTTCAGTAGTATCAGATGCTTCTTATCTTGCACAGCTCCATCTTGGATCCATATTTTCTTCTCTTCATTGGATGCTTGCTTCTGCAGGGTCAGGACCATGTTCTCCCAGGAGTCTTCATCCGTCTTCTTTTTGTCCGAATCTTCTTCTTGTCCTGGGTATTCTTGTCCTGAGTCTGTCAAGAGATACAAGTTGGAGGGTTCTGTGATGAGTGGCTTCACTGCTGCTTCCTTAGCTGCCCTGTCAGCCAAGTCATTCCCCACGGCTTCTCTTGAGGTCTCTCCAGTGTGTGCCTTTACCTTAAGTACCGCTACTCTTTCTGGCATCAGCAAGGACTCCAGCAATTTCTTCACCGCTCTATGGTGGCGCATTGGTGTTCCATTGGCTGTAATGAAGTCTCTCGCCCCCCAGATAGGCCCGTAGTCATGGCAGATGCCAAGGATCGGTATAAATGTTCGCTTTCTTCTGGGCTGCCATCTTGCAACCTTTGGTCAATGCAAGCAGTTCTGCTTCCTGTGCAGACATGGACGCGGTTAGTGGTTTGGCCATCAACACAGTATCTTCTGTGACCACCGCCATACTCGTGTAAAACCGTCCTTCTTGGTCCGCATATCTTGATCCATCCACAAAGAGAGTCAAATCTGGGTCTTCCAGCGGCGTATCTGTGACAGTGTCAAATCCGGAGGTTTCTTGTCTCATAAGTGCAAGACAGTCATGCTGAGCCATTTCAAAGTCGGTTTCCTCTTCCACCAAAGTGTCAGAGACGTCACATTCCCCCCTTGGAAGAGGGAGGAGAATTTCAGGGTTCAGGACATCACACCTGGAGATTGTCACGTTGTCTGGGAATAGAAGGGAACATTGTAGCCGTAGGTGCCGTGCAGCAGAGAGATGTATCAGCAGTCTTGTCCAGCAGTAGGTGTGTCATTCACTGCCCGTAGATCTTGCACCATGCGAAACTTGGGAGGTTGTCCCTTTGCTGTTTTCTTCTTGACTGGACACAGTGGGGTGTTGCATAGTGACTTGGTCGGGATGACTGCTCCATTCGTGACGCAAGGTGTCCGTTGTTGTGTGATAGTATCCGATTGGGCAATGTAGAGAGGGTACTGGGGCTTACGGGGTAAGCGGGCTCCTGGTTTGAGCTTGACTTCCACTGGCAGGACTGGGAGCCTTCCAATGTCTTCAGGACCTCAGGCCCACAGGATGTCTGGTATCCGTGAAAACCAGGCTGCTTTTATAGGTTATATTGCCTCAGCAAAGTGGAAGAGGCCGAAAACCTGTGAAACTTCTTCCTGGTCCAGAGCCGTAGTAAGTGTGACAGTACAATTTTCCTGAAAGATGTTGGCGTGTAACTTCATCAGTAAGTCAGTTCCCAGTAGGTTCACTGGACAGGTGTTGGACACCACCAATCGAGATAACATGCTCTGTGTGGGTTGCAGGCTGACACGCAATGGGCGGGTCATAGGGGTATACTTGATGACTCCATCAACACCCACACATGGGATGGTTTCTTCTGTGAGGCAGTCTAAGTCAGGTAAGTCAGCAGATCTTATCATGCTTCTGGCTGCACCGGTATCCACTAAGAAGGGGATAGATCTTCCTTCTACCTCCATACATACAGTAGGAGTCGGGCCGTAAGTTTGTCTGTTGGCTTTGCAGAGCATATTGTAAGTTGGTGGATCCGGCTTGCCTATGTCCTATGGCTGGATGGAGGGGCGGGTGGTGGTTGAGGGAAATCCTGTTCTTCCTTATGTGACATATCTTCCCACAATTGTAACAGGTGACTCCACTTCTTGGTCCTCCCCTGTTCCCTGGGTTCTGTGACACCATAACATTACGGTTCCGGGGAGATTTTGAAGGCCTGTTCATTTCTATGCCCCTTGCCACCTGGAATATAATATCTGGGTCCAATCGTCTGTATTCAGGTCTCGTCATCTGGACCTGCTTCTGTACGGGTTCAAGAGGACCTTGGACGAAGGCTTGTATCCATATCTGGCTATGGAACTTCTCATGGTGATCAAATCCCAGATCTGTGAACTTCTGATTCATCCGGTAGTAAAACTTCTCTACACTTTCTCCTTTTTCTGCAGAGCCACCGTCTTCTTCCATAGCCGGTCCCGCAGCTCGTTGACACGCTTGTCCATGGCGGTCACCTCAGAGTTGCACTTTTTCAGGCTCTCCCGTTGCTGCTGCAGTTTGCGCTTGATTCAGCTTGTTCTTCAACTGAAGCTTCTTTGTAGAGACGGTCGAGTTCAGTGACAGCAGACTGGTTGTCGTGATAGCCGTCGATACGTCCGTTCTTCAGCATTTCCAGCTGGCGACTCATTTCTTCCCCTTTGGTCACGGCCACCATCAGTTCTTTCTGCTTCTGTTGGAACATGTTATTCATCTGTTCGATTTCCTCAACTGGCCTGCCATTGCTGAGCCTCTTCTGCTCCACGTGGCCCTTCAGGGCCCGCACTTTCTTCAGCTTTGCCTCCTGATTTTCTGCAATCTCCCGCAGACGTTTCAGCTTTTCCTGCTCACTGGCCTGCTGCTATTGACGCTGGTCCTGCTGATTCAGGTACTTCAAGTGCTGCTCCTTTGTAGCCTGCATTAGCTGCTGGGCCTCGATCTGCAGCTGTTGTCTCGCCGCCATCTCCTGCAGTTCAGCCAGAGTCATGTCCATTCTGTGGCCATTCACCCCATTTCGTTTCACATTGAGATCATGGGCTCTTTGTAGATTTCCGGACTCTCTGGAGGACGGGCGCTCGTGGCGCGGGTAGAAGCCAATCCCATAAGATCTTCCCATGAAGCAGCGTGAATCTTCTGAATCTGGCTCATCTTCCGATGAAAGGGCATAGGTTGCTTGTCAGGGTCCGGTAAGGTGTTCTCCAATGTGGCAGCTTCCTGAGGCTTCCAGGAGACATATCTGCCTCAACTAGGACGGGAAACATTCTGTGGAGGGTCTTAATACTGTGCCAGTCGGTGTGATTGATCTGAGCCATGTGTAGAGCTGCCTGTTGTGGCCTGCGTACCCCTGTACATTGATAAGGTCTGTCTCCCACCTCACCTATCCTGGGGAGTGTGCTTGCCGGGGAAGTAGACTGTAGCCGGTGATGTGTCTGCTCGTCTCCACCTGCTGCTCCCAATTGTGACAGTTCTGGACAGTTCTGTCTTCATTAAAAGCATGCCTTCATGATTTCCTAGTGATGAGAGGGGATCCCGACGCTGAGGTGAGATACTGTGGAATTTTTGGCCTAGCTACAGGCCCAACTGGGAAATTCCCATGTCCCCTTGTCCATCTGATATTCTTCTTCGGCAGCCTCCTCCTCTCCATCTCCTGTTTCATCCCCGTCCCTGTTCATGTATATTCCGGACACTGCTGCAGAGCGGGGTCTGGTCTGTGCTAAGACGGCAGCTTGAGACGAAGTGAGTGCACCCTGGTTCACTGGAGTGTAATGTGTGCCATCCATATTGAGAACTGGACACAGGGTGGTGGGTGTGTGGGTATTTGGAATGTGTCAGCATAGGCACGGGTGCAGCAGCTTCTGCCAGTGTCATCTTGTGGGATGAAACAGAATATGTCATGTCTTATACCATGCTTCTGCATCTTCCAAAACCTTGGCATCCTTCAAAAGTCCTCTTTTACTTGTTATCACTTCCTTCCACTCCTTCTCATCTAAGCGTCCTCCATGGGTTGTAGATCTGTTTTACCGCGTCAGAGTGACAGGGCGGATACGCCCTTACTTACGTAGCGCTCACTAATATATGAATTAGGCACACTGAATACAGTTTTATGGTAAAACAATATAACAATTTAATAAGATTACATCAGGATAATGCTCAAGTATGGAATGGCAGATACAATATTACCCTGTTCCTATAATTCAATTCATGTAAATCATACAATTATGGTTAATCATAGTATATGGAGAAATAAGTATTAATACATGCCAAGTATTATAACATCACTTCTCCACCGGAGGGACCACAGTGTCAGCGAGAAGGAAATACTCTGGTCTTGTCATCACAGAAACCGTGCGTCCATGATACGTTCTGGAATGTCCCTAACTCGCTGAACTGGGCCCTCATTTTTATACACAGCTCCCACATCCTCCCCTAACACATCTTGTGCAATATGTTTAAGCCAGATCATCAGTATCTTGCAACTGCGCAGTAGGTTGTTGTTTGACATGGGCCCTGTGCTTACTGATAACACCAAGAAAAATAACCTCATGACCCATTATCAACATGGTTTTACGAGGGATCGTTCCTGTCAAACTAATCTAATAAGCTTCTATGAAGAAGTAAGTTCTGGACTGGACCAAGGAAATGCAGTGGATATGGTGTATATGGACTTTTCAAAAGCTTTTGATACGGTGCCACACAAAAGGTTGATACATAAAATGAGGGCAATGGGGATAGGAGAAAATATGTGTAAGTGGGTTAAGAACTGGCTTAGTGATAGGAAACAAAGGGTGGTTATTAATGGAACACACTCAGAATGGGTCACAGTTAACAGTGGGGTACCACAGGGGTCAGTGTTGGGCCCGCTTCTATTTAATATATTTATTAATGACCTTGTAGGGGGCATACAGAGTAGAATCTCAATATTTGCAGATGACACTAAACTCTGCAGGGTAATCAATACAGAGGAGGACAATTTTATATTACAGGAGGATTTATGTAAACTAGAAGCTTGGGCTGCTAAATGGCAAATGAGCTATAATGGGGATTAAATGTAAAGTCATGCACTTGGGCAGAGGAAACAAAAGGTATAATTATGTGCTTAATTGTAAAACACTGGGCAAAACTGTCACTGAAAAAGACCTGGGTATATGGGTAGATGACAAACTCACATTTAGTGGCCAGTGTCAGGCAGCTGCTGCAAAGGCAAATAAAATAATGGGATGCATTAAAAGAGGCATAGATGCTCATGAGGAGAACATAATTTTACCTCTATACAAGTCACTAGTGCGACCACACTTAGAATACTGTGTACAATTCTGGTCTCCGGTGTATAAGAAAGACATAGCTCAACTAGAGCGGGTCCAGAGAAGAGCGACAAAAGTCATTAGAGGACTAAGGGGTCTGCAATACCAAGACAGGTTATTAAACTAGGGGTTATTTAGCTTGGAAAAAGGAAGGCTTAGGGGTGATCTTATAATAATGTATAAATATATGAGGGGACAGTACAGAGACCTTTCTAATGATCTCTTTACTCTTAGGCCTGAGACTGGGACAAGGGGGCATCCTCTACGTCTGGAGGAAAGAAGGTTTAATCATAATCACAGACGTGGATTCTTTACTGTAAGAGCAGTGAGACTATGGAACTCTCTGCCACATGCTGTTGTAATGAGTGGCTCACTACTAACATTTATGAAGGGCCTGGATGCCTTTCTTGAAAACTATAATATTACCAGTTATACATACTAGATTCTTTGATATGGCGTTGATCCAGGGAATTAGTCTGATTGCCGTATCTGGAGTCAGGAAGGAATTTTTTCCCCCAATGTGGAGCTTAGTGTTGCCACATGTTTTTTTTTGCCTTCCTCTAGATCAACATGTTAGGCTATGGGTTGAACTAGATGGACTTAAAATCTTCCTTCAACCTTAAAAACTATGTTACTATGTTACCACCTAGGTCTGTTCAAACAGACTCAAGGTCTGTTTTGACATTATAATGTTTCCTGACCACAGCACAATGCTTCAAGGTTACATTTTGTTTGAACTGACCCAAGGTCTTGTTTGCCACTGGCATGTCCTTTGACAATAGCCCAGTGCTTCAAACGTCTGTTACTGATTACAAGAAACCTTAGGAATGTTATAGTAATAACATTCCAAAGTTCTCCAATATGTTGCCTGTCACAAAGTTAAATCTTCATGATCATAGCATAACGCTCTAAGATGGTAGCATATGGGCATCATGACCGCCATAATCACCTATGCTGAAAACTGGATACCTATCGTAACTCAGTCACACACTCATACTTGTCTCATTTGTATCACAATCGGTCCTTGATTATTGATGTCATGCATGACCATTGCTACATGAAACCATCAAAACTTCTTGGTCTCCCTTTTCTCTGAGCATCATACTATTATTGAACACAAGACTTACCTGTTCAAGCAACATAAATATTCATTATCTGTGCGGTTGTTATTTTTCCTATTTTTGTAATTTTTTCCAGCACATGTCTAAGAATACACCATATAACTCTTACCCCTATATATATTAAAATACCACACAGAATAAGTTGGAAAGCTCCTTGTAGAATTCCCATCACCCATCCCCCAATTCCTTTAAACCAATTGGCAGGGATTAGAAAAGAGAAAGTATTGAGTATATCCACTATATGGAAAATTTGCTCATCTAAATAATCTGTAGATTCTACCAATTTATCCCACATCTGCATAATCATTGGATATACAAATAGAGTACTGACAATCATATTTGCAGTACCCATTTGCACCACATGGGGGCGTCCTGTCTCCTGAGGTCTATTATCTGCTGCTCTTTTCAATATCATGTGTTTTGGTAATATTTTAGCAACTAACTGAGAATAGGGTACAATAAAGGCAGAAGGGGTTAACCGAGCTAATATACACGTCCCTTGGATTCCAACAGGAAGCTATTTATATGCATTTACCCCACATACCCAATACATGTTATGTGGAAGATCCCACAAGGCCAAATGTTGCAATACTAATCGATGAACTAAATCAATAAAAACACTGATATTAGATAATACACACCAACTAGGACTTTGTCCAATAGGACTACAATACCCCACATCTGGATTACCACAAGTTTCTTGCCCTGGCGTATATTCAGATGACTCATTACACATGAAATTCCCTCGTATATTATTAAAAGATTTAGTAGTCCCATTCACAAACATGTTAGCAAATGTCCATGAATTTTTTTTTCGTCAACAAATCTTTACACAATATAGGTTTAAAAGCATCTGCTGTATCTAAGGTTGATTTGAAACTTATTTGTAGGTTGTCTGTGGGTACAGTTCCCAATTTAGTCAATCCTACTGTATTTCTTGGTACCCATGATCCTCCTTTGAACACCAAGTATTGTAAGTTTTTGTTGGTTCCGCTCATATTTCCTTGCCACCAAGGAAGGTTTACCCATCCTACAATAGGTATAGGTACGGTTATGTTCTATAACCGAGAATTCCAAGTGTCATTGTTTGCTAAGGTATTAGAACAACTGCTCCATGTTAAAATATCCTCCATTGCCATAGGGATAGCTAGGAAAGGAATACTGGTGGCTGTTACCGGAGAATGGCCACATATCCAGCAATCCGTATGTTGACTGCTGTTCAATGTCTCAAAAATCACTTGATGAGGTTTTAAAAATCGATTGGCTGTTGGCTCCTCGTTGTAGAAATTCTTCGATCCATCCACGAAAGGGAATACCAGGACCCATAGCCACCACACCTCATACTTCATTTTCTAGAATGGCCAATAATTCTGCACCAACGATTCCATAAACTGGTTTTCACTTCTGTAATCAAGAGACACAAACATTATTCCTGCAAATAGCATTTTTCTTGAGGAACATACTCCCACTTCTCAACCCCAGGTCTCATTACTAGTAGGGTATGGTCTTTCCCTACTGTAATGACCTCAGCCCCAGAAGGCGGTCCTTGAACATTTTGGATCCAAATTTTGGCACCTACATTCGTAATATTTTAGGAACAAAAACCCTTGTCCCCACTAAGGGCTAATTCAGTAGGAGCGCTTCCTTCCTCAGCCTGGGCTAAAGATACAGGTATCAGCAGCATCTGTGCCATTCACTGATCCTTTTCAATGATCAAAGGCTCTTCTCCCATATTGATCATTATTACCTTGATAATCCACATCAATTACATTAGCTCAATTATTTTAAATATCAAATGTAAATGTTCAAGATGCAATTTACAAATGGAGTTTACAAACCTATTGTGTTCCTAATTAAAAATAGAGATTAAGAACATACATAAAACTAAAACAAAACTTTTAGGCAAATACAGATTCATCACAATAGGATGATTACTTCTTTAATTGTTTGCAAACAATTATTTTAACCTTTACGTTGAGCTCATTCTCTAACCCACATGTCTTATATATAACTAAATACATTGAATCTGATTCCTCTGAAAAACTGGTTTGTCCAGTCTGAAAAGAAGCACAAAGAAAAAGTTAAAATACAAGTCAAATACTGCACTGTGTCCTTATCCCATATGTTATCCATATGCTAATAGATTCACATATAGACAGACAAAAACAACAGAAGGGAAAACAAAACAACCTCACTGGATACATTGTATTGTTTTAATACATAACACAGGAATGATGACTGGTGACCAATGTAAAATGATCCAGCCCCATAGACAGATCACAGGAATGTTAGCACAGTCTTTTTGGGGTCTACAATATGACACATTCGGCTCTTTGGCTGGCTTCACATTTGCGTATGGGAAGGCAGCGTATTGCTGCGTTCCCATACGCAGTCAAACGCATGCGCACTGCGTTCCTATGTTTAACATAGGAACGCATGGTGCCTGTGTTTGCTGCGTTCGGGTGCGGATGCGGACGATATCTGCTCCTTCCGGTGTCCAGCATCCTCACCCGGGACGCAGCATGTTGGTTTTTTTTGTGCGTTTGGGGACCTTGGAAAATCAGCAAGCGTCCCCAAGCGCACAAAAAAAGCATTGTCTTCAATGGGTCCGCAGTGTCCTCTGCATGACAGCGCAGGAGAACGCTGCGGACCCATTGAAAAATCTCCCGGTGGCCGGTGGTGATGTCACAGGAGCTCACCGACGGCCACCGGGAGATCAGCTGGAGCCTCTGCTGTCCTCCTCCTCCCGGCCGCTGGTAATCTGCTAGCGGTGTCGACGGGGAGAACAGCTGATCTGACAGCTGTTTGAATCTTCCCGCGCCGACATCTCCTCTCGGTGTCAGCGCGGGAAGATTCAATCAGCTGTCAGATCAGCTGTTCTCCCCGCCGACATGTCCCGGAGGTTACCGGCGGCCGGAGAGGCGGAGATCTCAGGCGCTGATCTCCGCCCCCGGACAACGCTGATTGGGTGCCCGGGCTCCACAGTGATGTGTCCGCAGGCGGACATTATCCGCTGCGGACACATCTTTCGGCCCTGCTTTGCATTGCGTATGTGTCTGCATGCCCTCAGCATGCAGACACATACGCAAATGTGAAGCCAGCCTTTCTCAGTCTCACCTTTATCAACATTTGGGATCTGCATTACTTGTGACTTTTGTGCAGTTGTAACAAAGTCGGCTTTTTTACCTGTGTCTGTAAATTCAGTATTGTTGATGGCAAGTTCTTCCTCATTCTCAATACTATCAATGTTCTGGTGCAATGAACGGCTCTCTAGTTCGATATTACAATAACGTTTAATGTGGCCCATCCTCCCACATTTAAAGCAATACCTAGACCTGTACACAGCAGACACATTCTCTGATACTACATCTTGCTCTTTTGACTCACGACACCAGTCACTTAATAGTTTTACAAATCTTTCATATGAACTGGTATTTCTTAGAGACACTCTTGTGGCATAATCTACATTACAATGATTTGCCATTGAAAATAGAAAACTAGCATCATCCTGAGACATATCTGGATGATTGTAAACATTTCTATACAATGCTAGATAATTACTACAGAACAACAGGGGATCATCAGATCGCCTGAATCTGGACATTGCCAGGGTCTTGTCACCCCTAGTATTTCTCCTACGTAAGGTACGTTGCAACTCAAATCTTTTAGACACACTACAATCTTCTACCTCATTCTGATTTTGGTTTCCTATAGCTGTCTCTACAACCTGGGTCTGGCAAATACGATCAGCTTTTAATGGGTTAAGAAGAGGATCCATCTCCGTCTCCCAATGAAATTGATCATCCCTCTGTTCTGGGTTGGTGACTGTTTGGGAGTCAGTTGACTCCTGTGCATCACTATCCCACTGATCTGTTGACTCCTGTGCATCACTATCCCACTGATCTGTTGACTCCTGTGCATCACTATCCCACTGATCTGTTGACTCCTGTGCATCACTATCCCACTGATCTGTTGACTCCTGTGCATCACTATCCCACTGATCTGTTGACTCCTGTGCATCACGATCCCACTGAACTGGGTTCCACTCTATTTCTGCTTTGGCTATGGCCAAAGCTTTCCTCTTGTTCACCTTCCCCTCTTCTTTCTGCACTTATACTGTTTTACACATACAGCAGCCTGTTCTTCACCATGCTGAGTTCCAACAGATTTGTCCATTACTAACGTATTCTGACCTTGTGCTACAACCAATGCATTCTGGGCCTCACACAGCTGTATTTCCTATTCCCCCACTTTAGTTAACAATCTTTGCTTTTCCTCATGCTGTTTTCTATATGCAGATAGCAGGATCCAGCCACTCCTACCAACAGCACACAATTCTTTCCCTTTTTCTACTTTTACTTTCTGCAAGCATTCTGCCACATCAGCAGGTTCAGCATCCTGCAAACATTTGTCCCAATGTTCACTTGAACCAACAGTGTGCGACCACTTAGTCGCCAAACTATGATATGGAGTTTCCTCCCACCCTGGAGACTCAATAGACTCACTTACAACCACTTTTTGTTCCATTTCTGACAACTTTCTTTGTATACGGGTATTTTGCATATCTCGGTATGCACTGAGTAAAATCCACATACGCCGTCCTAAAGACACTACATCACCCGCTTTGCGGGGACACCCCTGAGTACATCAACAACATCAGTGGGTGCTGACCCTTTAAGCTTATTCTCCCAGGGTTCTGCCAATCCACAACAATGCATTTCCTGTGCTATAATAAACATTTTGTTTTTCTGACTTTGTGCCAAAAAGCCAAACATTTTGGCCTAGTGCCAACAAATTATTCTCTTACTCCAAAATCATTTCGGATGTGAGGATGATTTCTTATAAAAAAATTTCTTAAACACTTTTATACCTTTGGAATTATGAAGATCTGGATTGGTGCCCAACAAGAAAAAAGAAGGGAAAGAAAAAAAAGCAAAAAAAGGAAAACTACGTAACGTTCACCTTCGTCCAATATACCCCTCAAATTCACCCTTCCAGATATTCATAATCCTGCCGACTACGCCAATTTATGTTTTACCGCGTCAGAGAGACAGGGCGGATACGCCCTTACTTACGTAGCGCTCACTAATATACGAATTAGGCACACTGAATACAGTTTTATGGTAAAACAGTATAACAATTTATTAAGATTACATCAGGATAATGCTCAAGTATGGAATGGCAGATACAATATTACCCTGTTCCTATAATTCAGTTCATGTAAATTATACAATTACGGTTAATCATAGTATATGGAGAAATAAGTATTAATACAAACCAAGTATTATAACATCACTTCTCCACCGGAGGGACCACAGTGTCAGCGAGAAGGAAATACTCTGGTCTTGTCATCACAGAAACCGTGCAACCACGATACGTTCTGGAATGTCCCTAACTCGCTGAACTGGGCCCTCATTTTTATACACAGCTCCCACATCCTCCCCTAACACATCTTGTGCAATATGTTTAAGCCAGATCATCAGTATCTTGCAACTGCGCAGTAGGTTGTTGTTTGACATGGGCCCGGTGCTTACTGATAACACCACCTAGGTCTGATCAAACAGACTCAAGGTCTGTTTTGACACTATCATGTCTTCTGACCACAGCACAATGCTTCAAGGTTACATTTTGATTGAACTGACCCATTGTCTTGTTTGCCACTGGCCTGTCTTTTGACAATAGCCCAGTGCTTCAAACGTCTGTTACTGATTCCAAAAAGCTTAGGAATGTTATAGTAATAACATTCCAAAGTTCTCCAATATGTTGCCTGTCACAAAGTTAAATCTTCATGATCATAGCATAACGCTCTAAGATGGTAGCATATGGGCATCATGACCTCCATAATTTACACACTCATACTTGTCTCATTTGTATCACAAGATCCCATCAGTTTTAAGAGGACCTTTATATTCTTCACATACTGTACTTCTTCCATTTTTCACATACTTCTTCCCTCTCTTTACATACTTCTTCCCTTTCTTTACATACTTCTTCCCTTTCCTCTCTGCCACCAGGTCTCTTAGGGGTAACTTGCTGAGGCTTTGACTGATTAACACCCATGTTTTAGCTTAAACACAAGTCTCTGTACTTCTATCTTGGTTAGGGCTGCCCACCTCTCAAGGTCACTACTGTCAGCAGGGTTGTGTAAAGGGGAGTCAACTGGGATACCTTCAGTGAGCTGGGCATTAAAGTTTATTCTGAACACTCTAAACCTTGGGGGGGGAGAGAGGTGAAATTGGTCTGTAACCAAGTCAGCAGAAATAGCAAGCTTCACACCTTGCTTACACTGTGGGCACGTTATGGAAACTAGTCAGTGGTGTTAGGAAGGCAGTTAGAGGACTGGAACTGGTTGTGTCACTGGAGTCAGTGAGTCAGAGTCAGTCTGAGGACTGGAACTGGAATTGTTGTCACCAAACAGATAAAACATCAAACTGTCGGCCCCCTCTACACCTCAGTGGGGCAATAACTGGGTCATATAACTTTCTTACTTATACTTCTTGCAACAAGACTCCTTGCTGATTGACTATCGTTATGCTGGGCATGTATATTTTGTCTGAACACCTTGAGTACTGGAGAAGTGCCAGGGATTGCTATATAACCAGTTTCTTCCTGTGCATATGGCACGTCAGTAACACGATTTATTATCCAGCCAGCAGGTGTAATTGATAGCTCTATACCTTGTCTACACGAGAGGCACGTTATCTGGAGAGACGGAACAATCTCATCACTACCATCATTTACGTAAATTATGTACCCGTCCACCACCGCAGCCAGGACTACTAACACTACACTCCGTCCTTAGCTTGCACGCGCGGGGTGGGAAAACCATCAGCCGTATCAGAGGCTAGAACACCAGTAGTTAAATAAACCAACGGCCCCCATTTCAGGGGCCGGAAAACCATCAACCCCATTAGTGGTCGACAAACCAACAGTCCTATCCCCTGGGAATAGAGCTGGAAAACCAGGGAAACAGAATCTCCCCACTCAGCCCCATCTCTCCGTCTCCGTGCCTATCCCTTTCTCTCTTTCTCTTTACTGAAACTGCAGCAATGATAGCACTGACATAAACACAGATAAACTCAGGATCAGGTTGCAAGAACACAAATAAGCACAAATAAGGCAGACAATTAAGGAATTCTCGGGACCGGGTTGCAAGGGCTAGGACTTCTCAGATCCGGTCATCTATGTCCAAGTCTGACAGCCAGCTACCTCCATCCCTGCACGGAGACACAGGAGGGTCTTAGGTAAGATAAATCATTGTCTTACCTCTTTGTAGCCTGCAGGTCTACCCCTCGTGTATGATCCGTCCTGGGAATAGAGGTTCAGTTGTGGCTGTCGTCCCCTGGACATCTCGTCCTAGCCCCACGTTGGGCGCCAACTGTAAAGGATGCCCTCCACACCTTTCGGGTGGGCTGTCCTCTTAATTGTCTGCCGCTAGTGATGGGCGAATCTACTCGCTAGGACTCGTTACTCGGCGAGTAGTAAGGGACTCGCAGGACTCGCTACTCGGCGAGTTTCCCAGCGAGGACTCGCAAAGTAGCGAGTCCAATGCAAGTTAAAGGTAATCCTAGTTTTACTAGCGAGACTCGCTATATCACATCGCTATGTAGCTTGAATCTCCCCCAAATCGTTTAGAGAATGGCACCGCTTCACGGATACCCGCTGTAAGTAGCGATTCCGAGCGAGTCTTAGCGATTCCTAGCGAATCCTAGCGAGTCTACGAATCCGAGTCCTGTATTCTGTATTCGGGACTCGTGAATACAGAATCTGTTATGTTCCGACAAATCTTCCGAGACAGCCTAGCGTGTTAGGTCAGACAAACTTGTGAAGATGGACAAGCATGTTAGCCAATCTTATTCAGTAATGCCACAGCCCTCTTCTTGTGGCATTACTATGATTGGCTGCTGTCCATCGTGATGGCTATGTCATCGATGACAGGCAAGGCTGTATATAAGCCTTGCCACCGCCATTTTGAGCACATTTCTCTGAAGATCTGAGCTAGAGCAGGGTGAGGTAGATTCTGGAGCAGATCATAGGGATTGTCAGTGAGTGTAGGGAACTTCAAGATTCCTTATATTAACCCCAAACAGCTCTTGTGAGAGCTAGCAGGAGGACAGAGGAGTACTGTGTACTGTGACACTGTAGGCAGGCAGGGAAGCAGGGAGCTGCAGCCTTTACAGTGTTCACAGGAGCGACCTCATAGCTTCGCTTACTCACTCAGCTGTTCTAATAGCTGAAGTGAGAGGCTTAGCTGAGGTACTATTTACAATTTTTTGCCAGCTGATACATTTTGGGTCCTAAAAACCCCTTCAGCGTTATTTTGTCTGTGGCAGAACAGTGCGTTGCTGCTCTCCTAGCTGCAAATAGCACGTACGCCACCTACTTGTGCGACTAATTGTGCGCACTTAATAATTTTTTTCAGGGAATAGTGTGCTGCTTCACTGCCAAGTGTTAGCACACACTTAACCCGCCAGTAAGTGACGCCTACAGCAACACCAAACTCCATCTAGGTGGCTGTGCGCACTTTCTAATTTTTTCAGGGAATAGTGTGCTGCTTCACTGTCAAGTGTTAGCACACACTTAACCCGCCAGTAAGTGACGCCTACAGCAACACCAAACTCCATCTCGGTGGCTGTGCGCACTTTCTAATTTTTTCAGGGAATAGTGTAGTGCTTCACTGCCAAGTGTTAGCACACACTTAACCCGCCAGTAAGTGACGCCTGCAGCAACACCAAACTCCATCTCGGTGGCTGTGCGCACTTTCTAATTTTTTCAGGGACTAGTGTGGTGCTTCACTGTCAAGTGTTAGCACACACTTAACCCGCCAGTAAGTGACGCCTGCAGCAACACCAAACTCCATCTCGGTGGCTGTGCGCACTTTCTAATTTTTTAAGGGAATAGTGTGCTGCTTCACTGCCAAGTGTTAGCACACACTTAACCCGCCAGTAAGTGACGCCTACAGCAACACCAAACTCCATCTCGGTGGCTGTGCGCACTTTCTAATTTTTTCAGGGAATAGTGTGCTGCTTCACTGTCAAGTGTTAGCACACACTTAACCCGCCAGTAAGTGACGCCTACAGCAACACCAAACTCCATCTCGGTGGCTGTGCGCACTTTCTAATTTTTTCAGGGAATAGTGTAGTGCTTCACTGCCAAGTGTTAGCACACACTTAACCCGCCAGTAAGTGACGCCTGCAGCAACACCAAACTCCATCTCGGTGGCTGTGCGCACTTTCTAATTTTTTCAGGGAATAGTGTGCTGCTTCACTGTCAAGTGTTAGCACACACTTAACCCGCCAGTAAGTGACGCCTACAGCAACACCAAACTCCATCTCGGTGGCTGTGCGCACTTTCTAATTTTTTCAGGGAATAGTGTAGTGCTTCACTGCCAAGTGTTAGCACACACTTAACCCGCCAGTAAGTGACGCCTGCAGCAACACCAAACTCCATCTCGGTGGCTGTGCGCACTTTCTAATTTTTTCAGGGACTAGTGTGGTGCTTCACTGTCAAGTGTTAGCACACACTTAACCCGCCAGTAAGTGACGCCTGCAGCAACACCAAACTCCATCTCGGTGGCTGTGCGCACTTTCTAATTTTTTAAGGGAATAGTGTGCTGCTTCACTGCCAAGTGTTAGCACACACTTAACCCGCCAGTAAGTGACGCCTACAGCAACACCAAACTCCATCTCGGTGGCTGTGCGCACTTTCTAATTTTTTCAGGGAATAGTGTGCTGCTTCACTGTCAAGTGTTAGCACACACTTAACCCGCCAGTAAGTGACGCCTACAGCAACACCAAACTCCATCTCGGTGGCTGTGCGCACTTTCTAATTTTTTCAGGGAATAGTGTAGTGCTTCACTGCCAAGTGTTAGCACACACTTAACCCGCCAGTAAGTGACGCCTGCAGCAACACCAAACTCCATCTCGGTGGCTGTGCGCACTTTCTAATTTTTTCAGGGACTAGTGTGGTGCTTCACTGTCAAGTGTTAGCACACACTTAACCCGCCAGTAAGTGACGCCTACAGCAACACCAAACTCCATCTCGGTGGCTGTGCGCACTTTCTAATTTTTTCAGGGAATAGTGTGCTGCTTCACTGTCAAGTGTTAGCACACACTTAACCCGCCAGTAAGTGACGCCTACAGCAACACCAAACTCCATCTCGGTGGCTGTGCGCACTTTCTAATTTTTTCAGGGAATAGTGTAGTGCTTCACTGTCAAGTGTTAGCACACACTTAACCCGCCAGTAAGTGACGCCTGCATCAACACCTAACTCCATCTCGGTGGCTGTGCATTTGTCAACAATGTCCCAAAAACACCAAATTCCCAAAAACCAGTCTGCAAAGGGACAGGGACGAGGTCGGGGCCCTAGCAGTCGTGAACAACAAGGCACTGGTAGAAGTAGACAGACAAGGATTGATCGATCCACCTTCCTGCTGTCTAAATTTCCCAGTACTCAACCGAAACGTGTCTTGAGGCCGGAAGATCAAGACCAAATAACATCTTGGATGGCTGACAAGACCTCAACCACGGGTTCTGGCAGCACACAATCATCGTTGACACCATATTCAAGTGCCGCTACTGACAACGCGGGGTCATCTAATCCACAAAATCTTCCTATTTCCTCAAGCCATCGCCACACGGAGGAAAATTTAGACCGCGAACTTGGACATTCGGAAGATTTATTTGGTTCTTATCAGCCATTAAGACAACCTGACCTTTCTTTGTCACTGCCTGAACAGATACTTGAACCAGACGTACATTCCATCTATGGACAAAGTTTGGATTCACCTCGTCCTGAAGAACGTCCCTTTCAACAAAGCCATAGACCGTCTCAGGAGGTGGAGGATGATGATGATGATGAGACACACATCTCATCTGGCCAGCCTGACCAGTCACGTTATCCAGATGACTTTGAGGAGGAGGGGGTGGATGATGAGACCACTGATCCAACCTGGACACTTGACATGCAGAGCCAACAGAGCAGCCAGGAGGAGGAAAGTGGTTATGTACCACCGCCTAAAGCACCCAGGCTGACTCCTTTATCCAGAATCCAAGCTGTGACAACAGTAGCCCAAATTGTGTCAACTGTTGCACAAACTGTACCAACTGTTGCCCCAACTTTCAGAACAGTTGGCCAAAATGTGTCTACAGTTTGTGTTGGCCAGACTCATCCTTCAGTTCCTACACCACAACCTAAAGGACGAACATCCATTGTCTGGAAATTTTTTAAAGATAGTCCATCAGTACCAAATGTGGTTATATGTAACATCTGCTATGCCAGGCTGAGCAGAGGCCAGGGCAAAGTAAACTTGAGCACCAGCAGTATGCGAAAACACATGACTCTTAAGCACCCAAGTCAGTGGTTGGCCCATCAGGGTTCGACATCAGGGCCTTCTGACCTCAACACCGTTATGCCACCTCCGAATCGTCCTTCACCATCTACTGTTCATGCAGCAGCTCCTACTCATACGATCTCCTCACAAGCTGCGTTAGACCAGAGATATGACAGTAGTCAAGTGACTTGTGAGTCTGCGCCAATTGTCCAGTTGTCTGTTCCACAGCTGTATGAGAGGCAGCGGAAGCACCCATCCACACACCCTTTTTCTCGACAAATGACAGCGCAAATTTCTAAGCTGTTAGCTGTAGAAATGCTGCCATTTAGGCTTGTTGATACTGAGGCTTTTAGGGAGTTGTTGGCTGTGGCAGCACCACGATACACTGTCCCCAGTCGCAATTTTTTTTCACGTACTGCCATACCCGCGCTACATCAGGACGTGGTTAACAACTTGAAGCGTGCACTGACAAATGCTGTGAGCGGAAAAGTTCACCTGACAACTGATACCTGGACAAGTACTTGTGGACAGGGCAGATACATATCCCTAACAGCTCACTGGATCAACCTTGTCGAGAGTGTCCCAAAGTGTAATAGTGGAATATCTGCGATCCTACCAACTCCACGAATAGCGGGCACAGCATCATTCCGGGTGTCCGCGTCCTCATATACTTCTACAACACAATGTGCGTCTTCTACTTCCTTGACCACTGCTGATTTGTCCGCCACATCACGTCAAAGTTGGGAGCTTTGCAGTACTGCATCAGCCAGGCGACAACAGGCTCTTCTTAAGCTCATCTGTCTAGGTGACACACCTCACACTGCAAACGAGCTGTGGAAAGGTGTTAAACAACAGACAGATGAGTGGCTGGCCCCACTGCAACTACAAGCAGGTCTTGTTGTCAGTGATAACGGACGAAACCTTGTTGCAGCAATAAAGCTCGGTAAACTTCAACACGTGCCTTGCATGGCTCACGTACTGAATCTTGTAGTTCAGAAATTCTTGAAAAATTACCCAGAGTTATCTGATCTACTAGAGAAGGTGCGTAGAAATTGCAGACATTTCCGACATTCATCAACGGCACTTGCAAGTCTATCTGCCCTTCAACAGCAATTTAATTTGCCCAAACACAGATTAATTTGCGACATGCCCACACGATGGAATTCTACATTCCATATGTTGGCTAGGTTCAATGAGCAGCAGAGGGCTATAGCGGAATATCAGCTGCAACATGCCCGTCACCCAGGAAGTAATACAAGACACATTGGTACGATGGAGTGGGTCTGGATCGCTGACCTTTGCGAGGTTCTAGAGAACTTCGATTACTGCACAAAACTGGTAAGCGGTGATGAGTCCATTATTAGTCTCACCATCCCCATGCTCTGTTTGCTTAAAGATTCTCTCCTGAATCTTAAAACAGAATCATTGAGGGCACAGCAGAGGGCTATGGATCCACATTTTAACATCCAGGATCAGAGCCAGCAAAGCCAATTTCAGCCGGCAACATTGGCTGCAGAACAAAACAGTGATGAGGAAGATGAAGACGATTTATTTCTTCATGGTACTGAGGTGCACCCTGATGGAACTCCCAACCCCAGTTTTATGTCGGTACAGCATGGGTGGGCTGAAGAGCAGGAGGCGGAGACCGATTTTGAGACCATGATGCCTATTGTTCATCAGTCAGGTGACACAGAAGACATGAGTCTTTGTAGCCTAGCACACATGTCTGACTTCATGTCTCAATGTCTGTCCCAGGATCCACGCGTCATTAACATCTATGACAGCGACCTCTACTGGTTGTCAACATTCCTTGACCCACGCTACAAAGACAAGTTTCCATCTCTGCTGTTGCAGTCACCAAGGGGCTTAACGATGGATTATTTCAAAAGTGTGGTGGTTGACAATTTAATGTCAATTTCACCATCTGACTCCGCTATACCACGAACAAGCAGCTCTGTGCCACAGCAGCCTTTGGTTCGAACACAAACTGCCACATTGTCAAGAAGAGGTGGTGGTAAGATGTCCACCAACTGGGCGATGTTCAACAGACCTTCCAATCTGCAACGGATTGTGCCTACGGTCCCCTTGTCTAGGAGACAAACATTGTCAAACATGTTGAACGAGTATGTGTGTGACACTACCAGCTTCTTAACCGACCCCTCTGTACCCTTTAATTACTGGGTTTCCAAGCTTCACGCTTGGACTGAGCTGTCTTTGTATGCCTTGGAGTTGCTGGCCTGCCCAGCTGCTAGTGTGACATCAGAGCGTGTTTTTAGTGCCGCTGGGGGAATTGTCACTGATAGAAGGTCACGGCTGACTACAGAAAATGCCGACAGACTCACTCTCATTAAGTTTAACAAGGACTGGATATCATCAAAGTTCTTAACCCCTTCAGATGACAGTACCCAAACCTAGAGGGACATTTTCAAATTTGTTACGTTTGGCTGAGTGCGGTTTAAACATTATGTCCTCTTCTGACACAAAGGATAAACAATGTCCCTCTGCTAAGAAGATTGGATAAATAATGTTCCTGCTACACTTGCTCCATGACAACAAAACTACACAATCAGTGTCAGTAATGTTACTTTCATAATGCATGCACTTGTGATGATTTTTGACCGTTGAATTATGTCAGACAATCCAATACAGTCTCTTGGCTGAATTTTTTAAGGCAACAAGCCTATGCCTGCATTGTGGGCATTTCTCAAACTGAAATAACACATATAGTTTGGCTCAAGTGCCTTGCATAAATTTTAAAAATGTTGATCCCGCCCCTTGGGCTAATTTTTTGAGGCAACAAGCCTATACCTGCATCGAATACGTTGCTTGTACTATGCTCTCAGGACAAGCAAGACTATACTATGGGCCACGCTCCCTCCTCTATATCTAAAAAGAGTTGATCAAGCCCCTTGGGCTAATTTTTGGAGGCAACAAGCCTATGCCTGCATCGATTACGTTGCTTCTCCTATGCTCTCAGGACAAGCAAGACTATACTATGGGCCACGCTCCCTACTCTATATCTAAAAAGAGTTGATCTCGCCCCTTGGGCTAATTTTTGGAGGCAACAAGCCTATACCTGCATCGAATACGTTGCTTCTCCTATGCTCTCAGGACAAGCAAGACTATACTATGGGCCACGCTCCCTCCTCTATATCTAAAAAGAGTTGATCAAGCCCCTTGGGCTAATTTTTTGTGGCAACAAGCCTATTCCTGCAGCGAATACGTTGCTTGTACTATGCTCTCAGGACAAGCAAGACTATACTATGGGCCACGCTCCCTCCTCTATATCTAAAAAGAGTTGATCAAGCCCCTTGGGCTAATTTTTTGAGGCAACAAGCCTATAATTCATCATTGACCATTGCATGCCCTTTGCTTCAGTTGGACATGTGCTCTGTGGCCTGCTTAATTTTTACAATACATACATCCGATACACCGTTGCAATGTTTTAGAGACAAACGTATGCCGAAGAGAGTGAACAATTGAATGCGATGGTCCTTCATGAATCGAACGATAATTTATGTTACGACGTTGCAAATGGATTTCAGCGCCGATAAAACTTCACAAACTGCATTGTACCTGTAGACGGGACACATGTTTAACTAAAAGCCCACAAGAATGTGATAATCAGCTTCAATTATTAATGGAAATGTAAACCCCAGGCCAAATCCCACCTTAGGTGTATCCCATAAACTGACCTGACATTCTTGACTAAGTGTTCGTGTGGAAAGTGTGTGAGATTTCCAAAATCATGGAATGAGTGTATTACACATGACACATACAACTGATATGTGGCTGTCAAAACAAATATTTTTATTAGGTGGTAGACTTTAATGCCTGTTGGCTTTCTAAGTATGTTTTCTCTGTGTGTTATTCTTTCCACCTTTTTTTTTTTAAAGCCATCCAAAAGCCACATTTAGTAACATAACATAAAAAAAAGAAAACACCGAAAGGGTGTTAAGATACCAAATTGCTACCTAAAAACTAACATAAAAAGAATGTTTAATATCTCAAAAAGAGAAAAATCAAAGTCTACAAAACACCTAAAAACAAAATTATTATTGATAAAAACTTCAATAGGTCCATTACATTAGAGGACATGGTAACTTCGGCCACCATTGTCTTCCACAATCACATCTCCGTCACCCTCATGGATAGGCATGTTGATGACGTTGAGCGCCTGGTTGATGTCCTCAGCCAACGGCCTTTCATATTCTGCCAAACCTCTTGACCCAACATTAGGCACATTCACCGGTAAAGGCTCATAGGGTCGCCACAAGGTATGTGCAAGAGGGGGTCCAACAATACTCTGTGAGCCCAGCAGGGGTCCTGGTTGGCCTGGCTGCTGGCGGTGTGACCTTGACAATACGTTCTGTTCTGAACGCTGCCAACTCTCCAGCATATTTAAGACCCGTGTGGGGGAGTTGGGGGGCACATTGGCATCAAGTACAATTTGGACGGCTGCCCTTGCACTGAGTCTACGCTCATGTGGAATGTGTGTTAGATATCCAATGACACTGTGTGCAAAGGCAGCCGCCCACTCTACTGTGTTAGGGTCTGCACTGGATGCACCAACCACCCCTTCCCAGGGAGCAAAGTAATTTGGACCAACAGCACTCGAGCCATATCTGTGTAAAGGTGGGAAGCTGGGGGTAAAGGCACCTGTGTTGAAGCTGTAGGAGGCCCCATAATCACGCCAAAATGCTGATGATGGATCAGCTCGACCACAGCTGGACCTAAGTGGAGCAGGGACATAATGGCAGGGAGCTGGAGCAGGGACAGAGGAACAAGGAAATGGACCTTGCGTTGAAGAAAACTGAAAACGAGCTGGGGCAGTGCAGGAGGGAACAGGACCAGGGCCACTGTTGGACTGGTCTATATCATGGCCAGAGCTACAGGGGACCACAGCGGCTGGAACACCGGATGGCAGATAAACTGGTGGAGCCGCCAGAGCCATACCACTCACAGCATGTTCTTCTACAGGCTGCGGTGGTAACGGTGGTGGAAGCTGATCAGCCACGGGTTGGTTGGGGTCCGGCATCACCTCATCTGCTTCATCCACATCCTGTTGCTGGGCTGGTCTGTCCGGATGTTGAACAGCTGCCCCAGCGGCCTCCTCTGCGCCTTGGTGACCTTCCACAGGCTGGGGATTTGGATGTCGCGGTCTATTTCAAAACAAAAAATGAAAAAAGTAAGCGCACATTTTTTGTAATTACACAGTTATAATTAAAGTGTGCAGTGACCAACATTACTTTAAATCTACACTTACATTTACCCTTGTGTGTTTTCTACCTAAATAAATCTAACTTTACTGACATTTTGGCAAAGTTAAACATGTAAAATAACCACTCAACAAGCTGAGCAAAGTACATACAATATAAATTGGCTTCTAGTAGCATAACTTGTGAGGATTACCTTACTATTCGAAAGTATTGTTTACCGTAAAATAAATAGTTAAAACATTCTAAGTAAATATTAAGCAGCACAACACATATGTATCCTACGTATATGGGAGCGTTAGGGTACAAATGGCAGCCCTTTCAAGTCAGGTGATGCCATTGAGCTAGGAAAATAACGCACCCTTCCCGCAATAAGAAATCACGCCTTTCTATGCTGCTATGACCACCATCTCAGACTATATAGTTACCCGTAAGATGCCTTCAGATATGCTACACCATATTTACATAAGGTAATGGGCCAAGTAGCATTTTGAAATTATGGCACAGGCATAGGCAAGTTTAATAATATTAAGACCAACACACAAGTGTGCGAAGGAACAACACACCAGGAGACCGCTGTGCCTCTTGAACGGATATGAAGACTGTTGACCACAGACAGATCTATACTGTTGATCAGACACAGAGCGCATTGACATGCTACTGTATACCCTGGTTTTCCTCAAAAACAAGTAAGGTACCGATGTGGACTGCAGTAATATCCACAGGGTCATTTTGTAGCCACCTTGTGTGGAGACATTTTTGCCCTCTAAAATTACTTTAAGATGATGGACACCTTGACATGATCAACTGTGTTCATAAAATAAGTGTTGCACATTTGTAGTTAGTTACCCTACTGTATCTAACAAATGAAATGGGGTTAAACATATAAATAACATTGCGACACACAGTGTAACCTCCAAACTGTTAGTAAACTTAACAATAACAGTGACATGTCTGTTCATCTTTTTTAACACAAGCTATTTTCCTTGAAATTACATAATTCTTGCAAAAAAGTGCAGTTTTGAAAAGCTTCTTGGATTTGAATGTGGTATTCTCAATGATAAATTTATACTTTATTAAGAACCAAACATTATTATACAATGACAACTTCTGAGATATGGTGTTGTCTCACGCCACCCTCACAATAGTCATTTCACCACTAATGGAGACTATGACAATTAAACAGGTCAAAACTCCATTTGTTAAAACACATAATGTTGCAGGTTGACAGGGTTATTCTCAACATGCACCAGGCCTCTCTGAACCTACAAAGTGAATTGTTAACCTGGGACCAATTTTGGTGTCCCACTTGTTTTTTGTACAAGGTGGGTACCTGTAAGAAGCACATTAGTGGAGTGACAAACATATAAGGTGTCTTCCTTGAGCCACAAGACTAAGCCCTTGTGAGCCAGTCACTACATGCCCACGTCATGGTCACATGCCTTCATGGCGGCTGTTGTTATGGCGAATCTCTCACAAACAAATACATACAGTACCCATGGTCCCACTAAAATACTTTGCTGAGTGTGGACTATGTATGTGTTATGCAGATCGTAAAAATCTGAGGTCACCTAACATAATTGTGTGCATGATGACCACATATTTTTTCACGCTTTCAACAGATCAGCATCCGCCTTCCAATGTGACATGGCTACAATAGCAATGGGGACATATAACATATACTCTAATCTTACACATGTTAAGGTTATGGGCAAATGAAAATCTTCCATTACGGACCTTCTAAGACGAGCAAATGGACGAAGGAATGCCAGTCTGTAAAAGTGGGCGTAAACACGCAACGGTGGTGCAGCTTGTGGGCCCAGGCGTAACTGCCGTTCGTACTCCTTCTTGTACTGGTCACGGCAGCTCCTCCATCTCTTCATCACCATATCAACTGCAAGCAGATGAATAAAATACAGACATCAGATTTGATAACATATTGTCTTCTCTCAAACAATAGTGCCAAACATACAATAGACATCCACTTCTTGCCCTCTTTGTACCCATGGTTAAGTATACCGTACACCTTCAGAGAAGGGAGAGAAGGATAAACCTCCAAGGACCATATTGCGAGAGGGTTGTGGCTAGAGAAGGAACCTGTCTGCGCATCCTCTCCCACTGTTTTCTCAACAACAGTCCCAAGTTGGAAGCACTGCAGCACTGCCTCGGCGAAGCGGCAACAGGCTGTGCTGAATCTAAAATGGATAGGTGACAAACCCCAAAATGCAGAAGAGGTGTGGACATCTCTGAAACAGCAGGCAGATCACTGGCTCACACCTCTGAACCTAAAGCCAGGAAGGTCGTGTGCGACAAGGGCCGAACATGTTGGCGGCTTTGATGAGAGGCTAGCTGACACATGTTCCATGTGTGGCCCATGTGCTCAACCTCTTGGTTCAGCGGTTTCTAAAATCATACACAGAGCTGTATGATCTCCTCTTCAAAGTTTGACGCCTGTGTTCAGTGTATGTAAATTAACCAACAGCTTCATGCTGCGTTGACGGCTTTGCGGGGCCTTTTTCAGCTTCTGGCTCACAGACTGGTGTGTGATGGCACGACGCATTGTTACGCAACTATGTACATGTTGATCAGGATTTGTGACCAGAAGAGGGCAGTTGTTGAGTTCCTGCCTCACCTAAGGCGTTGGGAAAAGGGTCAAAATCTACACATAACACTTGAGGAGTGTAGATGAATGTACGAACTATGTAGCGTCATCCAAAACTTGTTGGAAACCACGAAGATGGTGAGCGTCGATGACGCCATTATTAACATCACCATACCGCATCTCGGCCTTCTAAAACGGTCTCTGGTCAAAAACAAACATGATGCATTGCAGGCGTAGCGCCAAGAGTTGGAGCGAGAAACAGTAGTGGGTGTGGGTGATAACACACAGCACAGCCTCATGTCATCACAATGGGCAGTGGCGGACTATGACGAGGAGGAATAGGAGGACGAGTAGCAGGATGAAGACATGGAGCTACTCTCCGGACACATTGAGGATATGACATGCACACCAGTCATACCCTGTGTTCAGCGTAGTTGGCCAGAGGACAGGGGAGATGAGGAGGAGGAGGAGGAGGATGATGAGGAGGAGGAGAAGGAGTACTACAGCATGTTCAGTCATCGTGTTGCTCTGGACACCGAAGTGCTGGCTGTTAATAGTCTGGCGCACATGGCTGACTTAATGTTAAGTTGTCTCGCTCATGACCCTCGATTTAAGAACATCTCGGGCCAAAAGACATTACTGGTTGGTAACAGTGTTAGACACATGTTACAATGAGAAGTTTGTCGCTTATTCCTGAGGCGGAGAGGTCAGCAAAAATGGAGCATTTCCAGAAGGCCATAGTTGTGGAATTACACAAAGTATTCTCCACACAAAACGATAGCCGCATCGATCAGGAATTGGTGGACAACAAAGGCATACGGACGAGAGGGGCACAAGTGTAATCCGCCCGAGGTAGGGGGACAGTCTTTAAGATGTGTGACAGTTTTCTCAGCCCCTAACGTTACACAGCACCTGAGGTGCGTGGTAGTGCCACAAGAAATGCTAAGTTTTGACAGATGCTGATGGAGTTCCTTGCCGATCTAATAACTGTACTCCGACATTGCTGTGTGCCTTCCAATTATTGGGTATCCCAGATGGACATGTTACATGAATTGGCTCTGTACGCCTTTGAAGTCCTGGCCTGCCCTGGGGCTAGCGTTTTTTCAGATTTTTTTTTGAGTTTCCTCAGGTGGAATCATTACTGATAAACGCACCCGCCAATCAAATTAAAATGAAGACAGAATGACTCAGATCTTGATGAACAAGGGTTGGATTGGGCAAGACTTCACCACACCACAAGGAAATGAGAGCAGAATTAAAATATTGAAAAGCTAATTTTCTATTAACCTACACTCACCCGTGGGTACACAATTCTGTACTTTGGTTAATCGCTGGACTGCTCAGCCTTCTCCTCATGCGCCACCATGTTGACCGTTAAAAAAGTTAGGCCTTTATTTCATGTATACCCCCATTGTTAAATTATTTCATAAATGGCATTACAACAACAATACACCCGCTCCTTTGAAATGGGTATAATGTTTTGATGCCCTCATGCACGTCTCTATCCATGGAGAATGCGTAGCCTCCAAATGTTTGGCCACCCTGGCAAAGGGAAATAGTACAATAGACACACTTCCTCAAAATGGGCACATTATGTCAAGAGGCCTTCATGTACATCTCTTATCAGTGACATCTGATTACAACACAATGTTTTCACGGAAAATATTTAATGTCATCACACAAAGTAGCAAACACCAGCTGTGTCTCACTAGTGGGTATGTGCCCTTAACATTTCCGCCATGAAAATTATTCTTGGTGTCATTTATGAACTTCATCTGTTGAGTCTATATAAATGCCATAAAACTCAAACAACATTTTTCACAGCTGTGACTTTTCAGTCAGAAATGCTTACAGGGTTCTTCACCATGCTGTCGACATGTCATTTCAGCACTCTTCTGAGAGTTTTGTGACATTTATAGGGTTTCTACATGCTGGCGGTGGTCATTTAATAAAAATACTCCCATAGGATAACATTTGGCTCGGTGCTCGGCCCAAGTGCACCAGTATCTTGGGATGCTCGGCCCGAGCATCGAGCACACTAGCATTTTTGTACTCTGTCAGCACTACGGGTACCTTTACACGCCGCTACTGGAGGATGGATACAATCCGCTACTTCACGTGCACGAGCACGCCCAAACGGTTACAAACGGGAAACGCACCTCCTTTACACGCCGCCACAAGGTGCGCTACGCTACGCAACATCTATAGCTAGATACATCGCCGGGTGTCTGAAGTAGCCATCTGTAGCGTACCTTACCTCATTTACACACCGCTACAACCAGCTACTATGGGCGTACCTGGTGCAGCAGGGACAGCACATAGGCGTGCTACAATTGTGGATTACGAGACGTCCGTACGCTGATAGGACAAAGCAATAATACCATGATTGGGCAGGCATCGCAGGAGGCTGATTAATAGTTGACGCTCGAGCAATTGTGTACTGTGACTCGTCAGCTCCTTAAATATGCCGCCCTATGCAGCGACTACCAATCGCAACGCTGGAGCTTCCTCCAATGATCGCTGAAGGGGGCGCGGAAACCCAGAGCCTGTGTCACGCCCCAGCTACATAGCATGGTGTAGAAACAACCCTTCTGTTCCTTCTTTACACGCCGATACAGCTCACTACAATCGGCTTTGTAGCCATCTGTTTTCGAGCAGTGCTCGGATACAGATGTATCTGTTGCCGGCTGTCTCGTCCCGTCTTCACACGCCGCTACGGGCTATAATGACGCTACAAGCTACATTTGTAGCCTGTAGCGGGTTGTATCCATCCTCCAGTAGCGGCGTGTAAAGGTACCCTACAATTGACATCACATAACTCTTACCAAGGTTTGCCTGTCCATCTTGTCCAGCTTCATCAAAAGACGGGAAGATACTTCTGGCAATGGACCTCCAACACAGATTTCGCTGTCTGTCATCCCGATAGCCAGGGTGGGTGGGCTGCCACAGCTGAGGCCGCTCTTCAACCAGGCCAATGAGCCTCTCTGTATCTCTTTTGCTACACATCTTTGGTCGGCCTGTGTGTGCAGATCAGATCAGATCTCTGCAGACAACATCAGCCTGTGCTTAGCAGCGAGGCGACTTCCTGTTTATCTTCTTTAGTGCTGTTCAAACGACTTTCTGTGCTACCGAGCAAAACAGAGGACTTCTAAATCGCTAGTGAACACAGCAATCCGTGCTGAATGCGAGTTATTCACTGCTCTGTCTGCTCTCGTTAGGATCCAGCAGCACATTACTCGCTATTACTCGCTTCCCCATTCATTAACATTGGACTCGCTAGACTCGCTACGAGTAGCGAGTCCCGGGCTCGGACTCGCTAGAGTCAAGCGAGTCCGAGTAATTTAGGATTCGCCCATCACTATCTGCCGCCAAATTGGATGCTTTGTCTGAGTGTGTGCACGCCACCGAAAGAACCACGCTGACACCCATGTCAAAGTAGAGCTTAATGACTAAGACCTTTATTTTAGGAGCAGTTAACAGTTTTATTACTTATCATTAAAGGGGAATTCCTTAGGGGTGTTTCTAGGTGATTGCATCATATTATGCTGAATCTACATTTTATTCTGAAAAATATTCAATTCATTCTGTGTGTTAGTTAGCATTTCAATTTAGCCTTGAATTGTACATTACAGTACATTCAGTCCATGTTGATAAAGAACTTCTGTGCAGCTAATTCCAAGACAGTGGAATTCTAGAGGAAAGTGCAAGAATTCATATAAATATGCTTTTGGAAGGTTTCTGAAAGGCTTCAATAAACTTATATAAATTATTAACTATGTATTGCCATAACAGCTTACTGTGACTAGTATTTGACACTTAGGCTTATTGCCTCCTTAAATATGCCCTAAGGGCAGCAAAGTATCATACTTAATTAATGCTTGCCTGCAGTCCCATTGCTTACTGTGAATAGTATTTAGCACAAAGGCGTGTAGCCTCCATAAATATGCCCCAAAGGCTGTAGAGTGTAATACTCAATGCCTGCCTGCAGGCCCATTGCTTACTGTGACTAGTATTTGACACTTAGGCTTATTGCCTCCATAAATATGCCCCAAGGGCCGTAGAGTGTCATACTTAATTAATGCTTGCCTGCAGTCCCATTGCTTACTGTGACTAGTATTTAGCACAAAGGCGAGTAGCCTCCATAAATATGCCCCAAGGGCTGTAGAGTGTCATACTTAATGCATGCCTGCAGTCCCATTGCTTACTATGACTAGTATTTGACTCTTAGGCATATTGCCTCCATAAATATGCAGCAAGGGCTGTAGAGTGTCACAATTAATGCTTGCCTACAGTCCCATTGCTTGCTGTGACTAGTATTTAGCACAGAGGCGTGTAGCCTCCATAAATATGCCCCAAGGGCTGTAGAGTGTAATTCTCAATGCCTGCCTGCAGGCCCATTGCTTACTGTGACTAGTATTTCACAAAAAAGCGTGCAGCCTCAATCATTATACCCCAAGAGCTGTGGAGTGTCATACTCAATGCCTGCATGCAGGCTCAATGCTCACTGTGACTAGTATTTCACACGAAGGCGTGTAGCCTCCATAAATATGCCCCAAGGGCTGTAGAGTGTAAGTCTCAATGCCTGCCTGCAGGCTCATTGCTTACTGTGACTAGTATTTGACACTTAGGCTTATTGCCTCCATAAATTTGCACCAAGGGCTGTAGAGTGTCATACTTAATTAATGCTTGCCTGCAGTCCCATTGCTTACTGTGACTAGTATTTAGCACAAAGGCATGTAGCCTCCATAAATATGCCCCAAGGGCTGTAGAGTGTCATACTTAATTAATGCTTGCCTGCAGTCCCATTGCTTACTGTAACTAGTATTTAGCACAAAGGCGTGTAGCCTCCATCAGTATGCCCCAAGGGCTGTAGAGTGTAATACTCAATGCCTGCCTGCAATCCCATTGCTTACTGTAACTAGTATTTAGCACAAAGGCGTGTAGCCTCCATCAATATGCCCCAAGGGCTGTAGAGTGTAATACTCAATGCTTGCCTGAAGGCCCATTGCTTACTGTGACTAGTATTTGACACTTAGGCTTATTGCGTCCATAAATATGCACCAAGGGCTGTAGAGTGTCATACTTAATTAATGCTTGCCTGCAGTCCCATTGCTTACTGTGACTAGCATTTAGCACAAAGGCGTGTAGCCTCCATAAATATGCCCCAAGAGCTGTAGAGTGTAATACTTAATGCCTGCCTGCAGGCCCATTGCTCACTGTGACTAGTATTTCACATGAAGGCGTGAAGCCTCCATAAATATGCCCCAAGGGCTGTAGAATGTAATACTCAATGCCTGCCTGCAGGCTCATTGCTTACTATGACTAGTATTTGACACTTAGGCTTATTGCCTCCATAAATTTGCACCAAGGGCTGTAGAGTGTCATACTTAATTAATGCTTGCCTGCAGGCTTAATGCTCACTTAATGCTTAATGCTCATGGGCGGTGGGGGAGCCAGGACTGTGGTCACAAACTACATAACCAGGTATGAGACACTAGAGGGGAAACTGGGAAGGTACAGGGGCAGCAGTGCACGGTGCAACACTGATTATAAGTGGCACTGGTAGTGCACGGGGTGCACACACAATTGTGGCTGGTATTGAGGACAGGGCCAGTGCACAGGCACTCTGGACTTGTGAGAAACAGTGTCATTACATACATTTGAGTGCATCACTGCCTGAAGTGATAAAATAAATAAGCAATATTCCCCTATATACCTGGTATCACTGGTTACCGTGTAATTTGTATTGTAGAATTATTGATGTTAGTGGTCCCAGTCCTGGACCCAGATACATCATTTATGTTATCAGGAACTCCTATGTAACAATTATTTTAATGTTTTTTATGGAATATTATAATTAATGACTAATAAAGTGATCACTTAAAAATAGAAATTGTACTCATTATTCATCTGAGAGCCCTTGATAGGGAATTCTGGGTGATTTTGAAGTGGTTTTGTGTAAGGTGAGGCATTGACAGTTGGTGGACTTTTGAGATAATCAATGCTCACTGTGACTAGTATTTAGCACAAAGGTGTGTAGCCTCCATCAATATGCCCCAAGGGCTGTAGAGTGTAATACTCAATGCCTGCCTGCAGGCCCATTGCTTACTGTGACTAGTATTTCACACAAAGGCATGTAGCCTCCATCAAAATGCCCCAAGGGCTGTAGAGTGTCATATATAATGCCTGCCTGCAGGCCATTGCTTACTTTGAAAACTACTCTACATCTTGTCTTGTTGCGTGCTTAATTTTTCCAAAGCGACTGGAGTTTCATACTCAATTATTTAATGAAGCATAATCTTAATTTTCAAAATTTGCATTAAGTTTGTGAACATTAAAGACAATTCTTCTGTTTCAAATTTTATTGATCAACACAGACTGTCTTTATTTCAGTAAATATATTTTGATTTGGTTTATTATTCTGATTACATTGTATTTGATATAAATCTTGTGTGAATATTGTTGACTAGAAATAGGCCCGATGCGATCGCATCGGGAGGGCGTCACTGCCACGCTGTGCTCTTTGTGGCCCCCCTGCGCTCCCTTTGACCACCCTGTTCTCTCTTTGCCTCTCTGCTCCGCCTTGTGTCTCTGCCCCCTTCTCTCTCTGTCTTTTTCCCTGTGTCTCTGCCTCCCCCTTTTTTCTCTCTGCTGCCCCATGTCTCTGCCTTCTCTTTCGTCTCTCTTCTTCCCCATGTTTCGGCTCCCCTTGAGTCATTCTGGTGACCCCTTGTGTCTTTGCCCCCCCTTTCAGTCTTTCTGGTCTTCCCTGGTGTCTCTGCCCTCCCCATCAGTCTTTTAGTCCCTCCTTATGTCTCTCTGCCTCTTTTCATCTCTGCTCCAAACCCTCCCCCCCCCTTTGTCTCTCTGCAACCCTTCAGTCTCTCTGGTCCCCCTTATGTCTCTCTGCCCCCCTTCGGTCTGTCTGCTGCCTCCTTTCATGTCTCTGCTCCCCCTTCCTTGTCTCGCTCCCCCTTCAGTGTCTCTACTACTCCTTCAGTGTTTCTGGTCTCCCCTTCAGTCTTTTTGGTCCCCCTTGTTTCTCTGCCTCCTCCGTCCCCCTTATGTTTCTCTGCTCCCGTTTAGTATTTCTGGTGCCCCCTTTTGTCTCTATGTCCCCCATTCATCTCTCTGCCCCCCTACATTGTTTCTAGTCCCCCTTATGTGTCTCTGCTCCCCTTCAGTATTTCTGCTCCCTCCTATGTGTCTCATCCCCCACTTGCGTCTGTGGTCCTCCCCCCTTTTGTCTCAATATCCCCCCCTTCATCTCTGTGTCCCCCTTCCCTTCATCTCTCTGCTCCCCTTCAGTGTTTCTAGTCTCCCTTATGTCTCTGAGCTCCCCTTTCTTGTCTCTCTGCCCCCCTTCACTCTTTGTGGTCCCCCCTTATGCTTCTTTGCCCCCACTTCAGAGTCCCTGCCCCCTTTCAGTCTTATTGGTCACCCCTTATGTTTCTCTGTCCCCCTTTCAGTGTTTCTGGTTGCCCTTGTTTCTTTGCCTAACTCTCCAGTGTTTCTGGTCCTCCTTATGTGTCTCTGCTGCTCTTGAGTATTTCTGTTCCCCCCTTGATTTCTCTGCCCCCCCCCCCTTTATCTCTATGTTCCCCCTTCTTATGTTTCTGGCCCCCTTCAGTATTTCTGGTCCCCCCTTATGTATTTCTGCCCCCCCTTTCGAGTCTATGCTACCCGCTTCATCTCTCTGGCCCCCCTTCACTGTTTCTGGTCCCCCCTTATGTCTGACTGCCCACTCCTTTCGTGTGTATGTTACCCTCTTCATCTCTCTGCCCCTGCAATCTTTCTGGTCCCCCCTTATTTCTCTCTGCCCCCTTTCAGAGTCCCTCCCCCCTTTAGTCATTCTGGTCACCCCTTGTCTGTCTGGCTGTCACGCTGGGAGTGGGGAAGACACCCAGCGTAGGATAACGACGGGGGGGGGGGGATCAGGAGTCCCTAATGCTAAGGGCACAAGAAGGAGACGGTGACCCCTAGACTTCCTAGAGCTGACCCTGTCTGCCCTGACGTCCCTATACAGTCTCCTCAACTGTCGCCGACCACGAACCTCGTCCCTCTCTGATCCTAGATCTATCTTATCTAAGGATCAGATGGAGAGGTTCACTAGACCCCTCCACTATCAACTAAAGACAAACACCAGGGAAGACAGACATTTGGGAAAAGGAAACACTTATCTGACAGCAGAACACAGCAACCTCCACAATTTCAGCTTCTGCTGGAGCAAGGATAAAGTGTGCACAAGGAACTATCACCTGCACCGAGGAAAGGCAATGAACCTCCTTATAAAGGTGGAAGGAGTCTGCTGGGTCCTAGTGACCTACAACATTGGTGAATAAAACCAGACCGAGCGCAAGACCTCCACAGCCGTCTCCCCATAATAGAGAGATCTCATTACACCTTCTTTCCATCAACACAGAAGGTAAATGCTCCTGAAAGAGACGGACCATCCTCCACCATTATGGCTGGTGGGCCAAACGCTGGGATCGTCTGCGCGTGGCCTCCACCCTGTCATCCGTGCCACCCGTGACACTGGCCCTCCTTCTGTCTTTCTGGACCCCTCTATGTCTCTCTCCCCCACTTCCCTCTCTGCTCCCTCTCTTTCATCTTTCTGCACCCCCCTTCCATCTCTCTGCCCCCCTTGAGTGGTTCTGGTCCCCCCTTATGTCTCCCTGCTTCCCCCCTTTCATGTCTATGTTACCCCCTTTATCTCTCTGCCTCCCTTGAGTGTTTCTGGTGCCCTCTTATTTCTCTCTGTCCCCCTTGAGTCATTGTGGTCACCCCTTGTCTCTGTGCCCCCCCTCCTTCAGAGTTTCTGGACCCCTTTATGTCTGTCTGCTGCACTTCCCTCTCAGCTCACCCTCTTTAGTGTTTCTGCACCCCTCTTCTCTGTCTCCAGTTTTTGTGGCCCCCTCTTATGTGTCTCTGTTTCCCCTTTACTCTTTCAGCTCCTCTTCTGCCTCTCTGCCTCCCCTTCTCTCCTTCCCAGCTGTGACAGCTCCATGTCATAGCTGGGAAGCAGTGTAGCGTAGAGGAGGCGGAGCTAGGGTGATGCATGGTCATGTGAATGATCACATGACCGTGACATCAGCAAAGGTCCTATCTGAAGAGGTAAGTTGTCGGGGGTCTGCGGCCGGTGAAGGGGGGTGCGGGGGTCTACTGTGGGGGGAAGCGGGCACCGGAGGGGGGTGTGAGGGTGGCTGGTGCTGGAGGGGAGGTGCGGGAGTGTGCGGGCACGGGAGCCTGCAGCCAGCCGCCGGCAGCCTGAGCCATGTTAGCATACCTATCAGTTGGGTGTGCTAATATGGCGGCGCTTCCGGGGTGGCGCAGTGCATACTTGCCTAAGCCAGCTTCAGTCCGGTCCGGATCTGACGTCATTTCGAGCAGAAAAGGACGGAAACTGGCTTAGGCAATTATTATATTAGATTCTTTCACAAATCTCAATGAGTAAAATTTTTTTTATCAAACTGCCTGTCTATGTAGTTCTTGAATCCTATGCTATTTGAACACTCCTAAAAAAATTTACAACGGTGTCCGTGGTCTTGGAAAAAACATTTACATACATTAAATTGAATTAAACACACGTGAACAAATTATCTGTTTGTATGAATGATAGTAAGAATTAAATATTGTCTTTAAAAAAAAAAGAGGGATATTAAATAATGCAGTGGGTATGCTCATTCCTAATGTTGTCACTTTTAGAAAACATATGGTTTACATGGTTATAACATGGGGGCAGTTACTGATGGCAAGGGCGAGTGTACATACAATGTTTGAAGTAGTGTCATGTATTGCTGAAAAAATGTGACAGGTATGCCATGTACAAACTGAGGTACCATAAGTGTCGTAGGAGCTAGTGATGATGTAGGCAATCTATTCACAGATCAGTGTTTAAGTAGCATTTGGAGGGTAGCTAACTGACATAGGGGTTGTGTTATGGGTAAAGCATGACATAAACCAGACATCATCCTGTGTAGGGCCTCCTACTTCCCAAATGTTTGACTACTGCTCTTGTGGGTACAAATTCACAGGTAAATGTGAAAGCTTTAGTTCCAAAATTAGGCCAAGGGGCTGTATTGTACAGAATATAGTAAGCATGCCTCATGGGCAACCTAATAGTGTAGCAATTACTGAAAGCATAATCCATGAAATGCAAAGTATGCAGGCATATGCTCTGTACCTCAATAAATTAGCCCAAGGGGCTGTATGGTACGGTTCGAAAATAAACAGGCCTCAAGTGCCAGATAATAGCCTTGATAGTACTTTAGGCATAGTACATGCAATGCCCACTATGTAGGCATAGGCTTGGTGCTTCCAAAAATTAGCCCAAGGGGCTGTATAGTACTTTGCCTAAGAAAGCAGGCCTCAGGGCCAACACAATCTACTTGCTGGTACTTATAGAATAGTACATGCAATGCCCACTATGCAGGCATAGGCTTGGTGCTTCCGAAAATTAGCCCAAGGGGCTGTATAGTACTTTGCCTAAGAAAGCAGGCCTCAGGGCCAATACAATCTACTTGCTGGTACTTATAGAATAGTACATGCAATGCCCACTATGCCAGCATAGGCTTGGTGCTTCCAAAAATTAGCCCAAGGGGCTGTATAGTACTTTGCCTAAGAAAGTAGGCCTCAGGGCCAATACAATCTACTTGCTGGTACTTTTTGAATAGTACCTGCAATGCCCACTATGCAGGCATAGGCTTGGTGCCCCCAAAAATTAGCCCAAGGGGCTGTTTAGTGCTTGATGACAAAATTAAATGGTGACTCATTCTCAAAAACGGATAGGATTGTAAATGTAAATGAATTTAAGTGAAAGTGTAGGTTTAATATCATGATGACCATGTTGCAGGAACATGAGTAGGCTAATCGTCTGCGATGATGGACAGACTTTTAGTGCGCAAAAGGATGAATATTAAAAACCTGAATGATTCTATCATATTGATTATCATAGTGTGACTTTAGCTATGGCTACTGTCGTCTTGAGGGCTCAAGAACGGTGGTGAAATCCAGTCCTTATTGATCTTAATTAGAGTAAGCCTGTCGGCATTCTCTGGAGTAAGACGTGTCATTGTATCTGTAATGATACCACCAGTGGCACTGAAAACCCGCTCTGAAGTCACACTAGCAGCAGGGCAGGCCAGCACCTCCAAGGCATACAATGAGAGCTCTGTCCAAGTGTGAAGCTTTGATACCCAGTAATTGAACGGGACAGAAGGGTCAGTAAGGAAGATGGTACTGTCACTTAAGTACTCTTGGAGCATGTTGATTAATTTCTGTCTCCGAGAGATGGTAACCGGAGCCACAAGCCGTTGTTGATTCGACGGTTTATTGAAGATGGCCCAGTTTGTGGACATCTTCCCCCCACCTCTTCTGGACATTGTGGGCATTTGTTTCCCAATCAATGGCTGCTGTTCAACAGAGCAGCTACCTCTGGGGAGAGTGTTGTCTGATGGTGAACTAGCCAGCAAATTTGCAACAACAACCCTTTTGAAATACTCAATAGTTAAGCCCCTTGGTGATTGCAACAGCAACTAAGTGAATTTGTCTTTGTAACGCGGGTCCAGAAAGGTGGCCAACCAGTAAAGGTCGCTGTGAAAGATGTTGATCATGCGTGGGTCTTGTAACAGACAATTACACATGAATTCAGCCATGTGTGCTAAGCTGCATAGACTCAAATCTTCTGGCTCCCTAGAAGGATTAACAATACCCATTGTGTCCGCCAAGTCTGTCTCCGCCTCCTCCTCTCCAGGCCACCCATGCTTAACAGAGATAAAGCTTGGGTTGGGAGTACCATCAGGGTTGACATCGGAACCACCAAAAAATAAGTCATCTTCTTCATCGTCTTCGTCACGCTTTTCTTCTTGACCCAATTGTGCCTGATGTGATTGGGTTTACTGGCTAGGTTCAGGGATGTTAAAATCTGGCTCTATAGCCATCCGCTGGGCCCTCAAAGCTTCATTTTTCAGATTCATGAGCGATTCTTTTAAAAGACATAGCATTGGGATAGTGATACTGAGAATGGACTGATCACCGCTCACAAGTTTGGTG
>JARQOC010001447.1:0-41151 GCA_033576535.1 Allobates femoralis
CACAAGAAGTCTCCGAAAATCCAATTGTGTGCCGATTCATATGCCAAGAAGGGGAGGGTGAGCAGAAAAAGGATGTCTGCAATGGCCAAAATCACAAATAAGGAGTCCGTCAAAGTTTTAATCTTTTCGTAGAACACAAACACAAGTATAACCAGAAAATTCCCGATAAGACCCAGAACACAAGTAATGGAGTATGCAATGGGTAAGAAGTGGGTGTGCAGCCAAGGGTGGCTATCGCTTGTATCGCTCTCCAGATTTAGGTTATTGAACTCTTCCGGGTAATCGGAGTTGTCCATCTGTACATGATTGAAAAGAAAGAGGTTGGTATTAATTGTTAGTAGTAAAAGTTATATTAATAATAATAATAATAATAATAATTTTTATTTATCTAGCGCCAACATATTCCGCAGCGCTTCACAATTCAAAGTTCATGTTTAAACAATCATAAGAAACAGTTATTAGAAAATACAATACACTAAATAGAGCAAAATAAAGACAGCCCTGCTCATAAGAGCTTACAATCTAACAATGAGGTGGGGGTGACACACAGTACAGGGGCTTATTTACAATGATGGTATGGTCAATTGTCTTAATATGTTAAGTAATATTGTGTGTTGTTGTCTGTTATATATTCAGTACAGCAGAATTACAACAGGAAGAATCCTAGTATTGAAGTGGACAAGCCTTCCTAACTAATACAGTAGCCAATGTGGAGTGGATATATAGACTCTGGCCTCCTGGGTGTTGTGTGTTCTGCCATAGGGCTGCCATCCTGTGCATATGGGGATGCTGGCAGATACCACGCTGATATGGACAGAATTATACCACTCCAAGACAATATATATATACCGTATATACTCGCGTATAAGCCGAGTTTTTCAGCCCATAAATTGGGCTGAAAAGTACCCCCTCAGCTTATACGCGAGTCAGTGCTGTATACCGATGTATACATCGGTACATACCGATGTATACATCGGTATACAGCAGCCCCCGCATCCCCAGTAATCCAGGGCCCCCCCAGCGTCTCTCCGGTCACCTGAAAAGCAAACTATACTTATCAGTGTCCGCTGTCCGCGCCCGCTCACCTCTGCCGTCTGCGATCCTCCATCTTCATGCGGCGTCTTCCAGTTTCCTGTGCTCGTCGCAGGGAATGACGTCATTCCCTGCGACGAGCACAGAAACCGGAAGACGCCGCATGAAGGTGGAGGATCGCAGACGGCAGAGGCGAGCGGGCGCGGACAGCGGACACTGATAAGTATAGTTTGCTTTTCAGGTGACCGGAGAGACGCTGGGGGGGCCCTGGATTACTGGGGCCCTGTATACTACCGCTGGGGCTGCAATCTACTACCACTGGGGCTGTATATACTACCACTGGGGCTGTATATACTACCACTGGGGCTGTATATACCACTGGGGCTGTATATACTGCTGGGGCCCTGTATACTACCGCTGGGGCTGCAATCTACTACCACTGGGGCTGTATATACTACCACTGGGGCTGTATATACCACTGGGGCTGTATATACTGCTGGGGCCCTGTATACTACCGCTGGGGCTGCAATCTACTACCACTGGGGCTGTATATACTACCACTGGGGCTGTATATACGACCACTGGGGCTATATATACCTGTGGGGCTGCTGTATACTACACTGGGGCTGTATATACCTGTGGGGCTGCTGTATACTACCACTGGGGCTGTATATACCTGTGGGGCTGCTGTATACTACACTGGGGCTGTATATACCTCTGGGGCTGCTGTATACTACACTGGGGCTGTATATACCTCTGGGGCTGCTGTATACTACCACTGGGGCTGTATATACCTGTGGGGCTGCTGTATACTACCACTGGGGCTGTATATACCTCTGGGGCTGCTGGATGCTACCACTGGGGCTGTATATACCTGTGGGGCTGCTGTATACTACCACTGGGGCTGTATATACTTCTGGGGCTGCTGTATACTACCACTGGGGCTGTATATACCTCTGGGGCTGCTGGATACTACCACTGGGGCTGTATATACCTCTGGGGCTGCTGGATGCTACCACTGGGGCTATATATACCTCTGGGGCTGCTGTATACTACCAATGGGGCTGTATATACCTCTGAGGCTGCTGTATACTACCTCTGGGGCTGCTGTATACTACCACTGGGGCTGCTGTATACTACCACTGGGGCTGCTGTATACTACCACTGGGGCTGCTGTATATACCTTTGGGGCTGCTGTATACTACCTCTGGGGCTGCTGTATACTACCTCTGGGGATGCTGTATACTACCACTGGGGCTGTATATACCTCTGGGGATGCTGTATACTACCACTGGGGCTGTATATACCTCTGGGGCTGCTGTATACTAACTACTGGAGCTGCTGCTGTATATACCACTGGGGCTGCTGCTGTATACTACCACTGGGGAGGCTGCTGTATACTACCATTGGGGGGCCTGTATACCACACTGCTGGGGGCTGTGTACCTGTGCTGGGGTCACCCTCGGCTTATACACGAGTCAATAGGTTTTCCCAGGTATTGGGGGCAAAAGTAGGGGGGTCGGCTTATACACGGGTCGGCTTATACACGAGTATATACGGTATGTCTTCACATCCGGTGCTTTAGTAGGCAAGATATCTATGGTCGCCTCTTGGAGCGGTATAATATACACATATAGAGATAATGAGTAGTGATGAGCGAGTACTAAAATGCTAGGGTGCTCGAAGCTCGGGCCGAGCATCCCGAGATACTCGTGTACTCGGCCCGAGTACCGAGCCCAATGTTATCCTATGGGAGACCCGAGTATTTTTATTAAATGACTGCCGGCAGCATGGAAAAACCCTAAAAATGTCACAAAAGTCTCAGAAGAGTGCTCAAATGACATGGCAACACCATGGGGAAGACCCCTGGAAGCATTTCTCACTCAAAAGTCACAGCTGTGAACAATGTTGTCCGAGTTTCACGCCAATTTTACGGAGTCACCAGAAAACCTTCCAAAATGATACCAAAATGAATATTTAGGGTGGAAATGTTAAGGGCACATACCCAATAGTGAGATACAGCTGGTGTATGTTACTTTTTGTGATTACATGAAAGATTTTACGTGAAAACATTGTGCGGCACTCCGATGTTCCTGAGAAGAGATGTACATGAAGCCCTGTCTTGAAATAATGTGCCCATTTTGAGGAACTGGGTGTATTGTAGTATTTTCCTTTGGCAGGGCAGTCCAAAATTGGGAGGCTCCACATTGTCCCTGGATAGAGACGTGCAGGAGGGCCTGTAAACATGAAGTGGGTGTATTGGAGTATAGCCCTTTGGCCAGGGCAGCCAAAAATTGGGAGGTTCAACAATGACCCATGCATACAGACATGCAGTAGGGCCTGTAAACCTCAAGTGGGTGTATTGTAGTATAGCCCTTTGGCAGGGCAGCCAAAAATTGGGAGGCTCCACATTGTCCCTGGATAGAGACGTGCAGGAGGGCCTCAAACATTTTTCCCATTCAAAAGGAGCGGGTTCCTGTCGTTGTAATGCCCATTCTAAAAGAATGGGCGAAAAAATTTACCACTGCGGGTATACCTCAAACAACAGCCTAAGTATTGTATCATCATGGTGGCACATGAGGAGAAGGAGGAGCAGTCCAGCGATTAGCCAAAGTCCAGAAGTGTGTACCCATGGGTGAGTGGAGGTACATGGCAAATTCCCAGAACAAAATTTTAATTCAGTTGTCATTTGCTGGTGGTGTGGTGAAGTCTGGCCCAATCCAACCCTTGTTCATCTTGATCAGAGTCAGCCTGTCAGCATTTTCAGATGACAGACGGGTGCGTTTATCAGTAATGATTCCACCTGCAGCACTGAAAACACGCTCTGATAAAACGCTAGCGGCAGGGCAGGCCAGGACTTCCAAGGCGTAGAGTGCCAATTCATGCCACGTGTCCAGCTTGGAGACCCAATAATTGAAAGGCACAGAGGAATCTTGCAGTACAGTTGTTCGATCTGCAAGGTACTCCTTCAGCATCTGGCCAAACTTAGCATTTCTGGTGGCACTACCCCGCACCTCAGGGGCTGTGGTACGTGAGGGGCTGAGAAAACTGTCCCACATCGTAAAGACTGTTCCCCTACCTCTGGCGGATTGGACTTGTGCCTCTCTCGGCCGTACGCCTTGGTTGTCCACCGAATCCTGACCTATGCTGCTAGCGTTTTGTGAGGGGAATGATTTGCCTACTTCCGTGACTATGGCCCTGTGGAACTGCTGCATTTTGGCTGACCTCTCCGCCAGTCTGTGGGCCGGAAGACGCAAACGGCGCTGAAAGCCGGCAAGGCCGGCTGAAGCAGCAGGTGACTTGCGAAAATGTGCAGAAAGACGGCGAACTATTACCAGCAGTTCAGATACCTCCGGGTATGACTTTACAAACCTCTGAACCACCAGGTTGAGCACATGGGCCATGCATGGAACATGCGTCAGCTGGCCTCACCTCAAAGCTGCCACCAGGTTCCGGCCATTGTCACACGACCTTTCCTGGCTTTAGGTTCAGAGGTGTGAGCCAGTGATCTGCCTGCTGTTTCAGAGCAGTCCACACCTCTTCTGCATTGTGGGGTTTGTCACCTATGCAGACTAGCTTCAGCACAGCCTGTTGCCGCTTTGCAGAGGCAGTGCTGCAGTGCTTCCAGCTTGGGACTGGTGTGGAGGGTACAGTGGATGAGGATGCGCAGGAGGAGGAGGCTGAGGAGCATGACATTCCGGAGCTGTAGAGTGTCGGTGAAACCCTGACAGAGGTAGGGCCTGCTATCCTTGGTGTGGGAAGGACGTGTTCCGTCCCTCGCTCAGACTGGGTCCCAGCCTCCACAATATTAATCCAGTGTGCCGTCAAGGAGAGTGTAGCGGCCTTGCCCACAAGCACTTGTCCACGTGTCTGTGGTTAGGTGGACTTTGGCTGAAACAGCGTTGTTCAGGGCACGTGTGATGCTGTTGGACACGTGGTTATGCAATGCGGGGACGGCACATCTGGAGAAATAGTGGCGGCTGGGGACCGAGTAACGTGGGACAGCAGCCGCCATCAGGTCGCAGAATGCTTCCGTCTCCACCAGCCGGAAAGGCAACATTTCTAGCGCTATGAGTCGCGAAATGTGATCATTCAGGACTGTGGCATGTGGGGCGTTGGCAGCGTATTTACGCCTGCGTTCAAATGTTTGCTGAATGGATAATTGAACGCTGCGCTGGGACAAGGACGTGCTTGATGGTGGTGTAATTTGTGCGTGGGCAACTTCAGGTGCAGGGCCGGAGGCTTGTTCGCGGCCAGCATGGACAGGGGATTGGCTCGCACGCACAACAGGCGAAGACGTAGCAGTGACATCAGCAAGCACCGCTCCTCAACTCTGTTGTACTTCCCACAAAGTCGGGTGCTTGGCTGACATGTGCCTGATCATGCTGGTGGTGGTCAGGCTGCTAGTTTTCGTACCCCTGCTGATACTGGCATGGCAGGTGTGGCAAATGGCCTTTTTAGAGTCTTCTGGAGCCAACTTAAAAAAACTCCCAGACTCGGGAAGACCGAACATTTGCACAGGCACCTTGAGTCGTGTTGTCGTTCCGGGGAACGGTTGCCTGTCTTCTGCCTGCGGACACGACCCTGCTTCGTACTGCCTGTTGGGATTGGGGAAGCGAGTAATAGCGAGTAGTGTGAGATTTACAAATCGCAGATGTGTCTCGGAAGCTTCAGCCTGAAGCAATCCTAGTTTTGTCATTTATTTGCATTGGACTCGTTTACTTTGCAACTGTAATCGCTGGCTGGGAAACTCGCACAGATAAGAGTCCTGTCTTCTTTGTGTGCTGGCTCCAGGGTCCTAGAGCCTGCCTGCTGCCTGATGTAGCAGAGCTGAGATTGTTCTCAGTCTGCTCATTCCCTGTGTACAGACATGAATATCTGTGCACAGAGATGATGTAGCAGAGCTGAGATTGTTCTCAGTCTGCTCATTCCCTGTGCATATACATCTATATCTATGCACAGGGATGAGCAGAGAGGACATCGCGTTTTGGACTGCGTCGGACGGAAGAGGATTTTTTTAATTAAAGATGGAGTCTCTAATGCCTTTTTTTTTTATTTCTAATAAAAAAATTTCTCTGTGTTGTGTTTTTTTTAAAACAATTTAATAGAAATTCATGGCGGTCATGTCTAAGATTGGCGTGACCGCCATAAATTTCGGGCTTAGGGCCAGCTGATAATACAAAGCTGGCCCTAACCTCTATTACCCAGCGTGCCACCGCCACCAGGGCCGCTGGAAGAGCGGGGTTCAGCGCCAGAGGATGGCGCTTCAATGAACGCGCCATCTTCTGGGGCGGCTGCGGGCTGCAATTTGCAGCGGGGGGTGCCCAGAAAGCTTGGGCATCCCTGCGCTGCGGATTCCAGCCCCCAGCTGCTTAGCTGTACCTGGCTAGACATAGAAATTGCGCGGAGCCCCACGCATTTTTTTGACTCCGACTCCGAAGACTCCGACTCGACTCCGGACGATCGACTCCGACGGACGACTCCGACTCCGAGACGACTCCGACTCCGAGACGACTCCGACTCCGAGACGACTCCGACTCCGAGACGACTCCGACTCCGAGACGACTACTCCGACGACTCCGACGACTCCGACTCCGAGACGACTCCGACTCCGAGAGACTCCGATCCGAGACGACTCCGAGACGACTCCGAGACGACTCCGACTCGACTCCGAGACGACTCCGACTCCGAGACGACTCCGAGACGACTCCGACTCCGAGGCGACTCCGACTCCGAGGCGACTCCGACTCCGAGGCGACTCCGACTCTGAGGCGACTCCGACTCCGAGGCGACTCCGACTCCGAGGCGACTCCGACTCCGAGGCGACTCCGACTCCGAGACTCCGACTCTGAGACTCTGACTCTGAGACTCTGACTCTGAAATTCATTAAATAATAAAAAAAATGCGTGGGGCTCCGCGCAATTTCTATGTCTAGCCAGGTACAGCTAAGCAGCTGGGGGCTGGAATCCACAGCGCAGGGATGCCCAAGCTTTCTGGGCACCCCCCGCTGCAAATTGCAGCCCGCAGCCGCCCCAGAAGATGGCGCGTTCATTGAAGCGCCATCCTCTGGCGCTGAACCCCGCTCTTCCAGCGGCCCTGGTGGCAGTGGCACGCTGGGTAATAAAGGGGTTAATACCAGCTTTGTTATACAAGCTGGTATTAAGCCCGAGATTCTTAATGTCAGGCCACGTTTGACCCAGCCACTAAGAATCTCCAATAAAGGGTTAAAAAAACACAAAACAGAGAAAAATTTTTATTTGAAATAAAAAAAAAAGCCATTAGGGACTTCATCTTTAATTAAAAAAATCCTCTTCTGTCCGACGTAGTCCAAAACGTGATGTCCTCTCTGCTACATCCCCTGTGCATAAATATAGATGTCTATGCACAGGGAATGAGCAGACTGAGAACAATCTCAGCTCTGCTACATCATGTCTGTGAGCAGGCATGTTCTAGGACCCTGGAGCTGCACAGAGAAGACAGCTGGACTCGGCTCGCAATGTAACAGCAGTTATCTGCGAGTTTCCCTGCTATCACTGGCACAGTAGCCAGTGATTACTCGCACGAGTCTAATGCAAACAATGGCAATCCTAGTGTAGTCAGCGTTTCTGACAAAACTAGGATTGATATTGATTTGCATTGGACTCGTGCGAGTAATCACTGGGAAACTCGCAGACTACCGAGTCCTGCGAGTCCCTTACTACTCGCCGAGTAACGAGTCCTAGCGAGTAGATTCGCCCATCCCTAGTTGCAGCGTTAATTAGGGTGCACCAAAAGCCTCGTGCTAAAAACCTACTCTTGTCTGCACTAATTTTGCATCTAAGTGCTGCTCCTCTAGGTTGCAGCGTTAATTAGGGTACACAAAAAGCCTCGTGCTAAAAACCTACTCTTGCCTGCACTAATTTTGCATCTAAGTGCTGCTACTGTCTATTGCAGCGTAAATTAGGATACGCCAAAAGACACGCTATTGTAGTCAGCGTTTGTGTCCACCTGCAGGGCCTTAATTTCAAAACTTTGGGTCGTGCTAAAAGCCTACCCTTGTCTGCATTCCTTTAACAATTGTGTGCGGCAGCAGTGGCTTGTAGCTCCAAGTAGTGTATGCCAAAACATGGTATACGCGTCAGCATTTGTGTCTGACCGCTCAAACTGCCGGGATTAAAACGCTCTAATCTGTAATCTCACTGTCCAGCTACAAACCAACTCTTGTCTTCATTCATTTACCATTTTTGTGTGGCAGGAGGGGGTTGTAGCTACAATTTGTATCCGCCAAAACACTCAGTAAACTTGTGTCAGCGTTTGTGTCTGACCAGTATAGCTGCTGTAATTTAATCTTCAATCTCAGTATCCAGCTCAAAAACAACTGGTCAGCATTTTCAGTTGACAGGCGGGTGCGTTTATCTGTAATGATTCCACCTGCTGCAATAAAAACACACTCTGACAAAACGCTAACGGCAGGGCAGGACTTCCAAGGCGTAGAGGGAAAATTCCTGCCACGTCTCCAGTTTGGATACCCAATAATTAGAAGGCACAGAGGAACCTAGGAGCACTTTCGTACGATCGGCAAGGTACTCCTTCAGCGTCTTTACAAACTTTGCCTTGTGACAGTACCCTGTACCTGAGGGCCTGTGCTATGGGAGGGGCTAAGAAAACTCTCCCACATCTTTGAGAGTTTTCCCCTACCTCTGCTGGATTTGATTTGTGCCTCTCTCGGCCGGACGCCTTGGTTGTCCACCGAACCGCGACCTCTGCCGCAAGCGTTTTCAGAAGTGAATTTTTTTACTAATTCTGCAACTAGGGCCTTCTGGTACTGCAGCATTTTTGTAGACCTCTCCACCTCGGGAATTATTATTATTATTATTATGATTTATTCATTTATATAGCGCTATTAATTCCATAGCACTTTGCATACATGAGTAATGCTGTCTCTCTTGGAGCGCACAATCTAAATATCCTGTCAGTATGTCTTTACAATGTGGGAGGAAACCGGAGTACCCGGAGGAAACCCACGCAAACACGGGGAGAACATACAAACTCCTTGCAGATGTTGTCCTTTGTGTCCTTGGTGGGAATTGAACCCAAGACCTCAAGCCAAAGTGCTGCAAAGGCTGCAGTGCTAACCACTTGAGCCACCATATAAGAGAAATAAAGTTCTCCTTGTAGCGTTGATCTAATAGTGTCAACAACCAGTAATGAGTGTCCGCCTAGATGTTGATAACGCGAGGGTCACAAGACAGGCAGCATCACATAAAGTCAGCCATGTGCGCCAGACTTTTAACAGGCAAGACTTCAGGTCCTCAACAACAGGATGATTGACCATGCTGTCTTCATCATCCTCTTCCTCCTCTCCCCTGTGCTCTGGCCATCCGACGGTAAGATGGTTGTGCATGTATTACCGTCAATTCCGCATGAAAGTAGCTCCATTTCTTTATCCTCCTTCTCCTCGTAATAGTCCTCCAATGCCCATTGGGATGAGATGAGGCTGGGCTGTGTGTATTTACCCCGTACGGTTTATTGCTCCAGCTCATCGTGCTCCTCCTGCAATGCATCGTCTTTGATTTTGAGCAGACAGCATTTTAGAAGACAGAGAAGCGGGATGGTGACGCTAATTATGGCATCATCGCCCCTCACTATCTTGGTGAAGTCCTCAAAGTTTTGGAGGACGGTACATATGTCGGACATCCATATCCACTCCTGAGGTCTTATGTGTGGAGTTTGAACCATATACCGACGCGGCCTAGTTGATGCTGGTTCTCAACAACTGCCCTCTTCTGCTCACAAATCCTGACCAACATGTGCAGTGTAGAATTCCAACGTGTGTGGACATCACACACCAGTCTGTGAGCCGGAAGCTGCAAACGCCGCTGAAAGCCGGCAAGGGCGGCTGAAGCAGTAGGTGACTTTCTGAAATGGGCACACAGGCGGCGTACTTTTCCGAGCAGATCAGACAGCTCCGGGTAGTATTTAAGAAACTGCTGAACCACGAGGTTGACCACATGGTTGACCACTCCCTTCTTCTCCAGATCCTGGAATCCCTCGGCATCACCCACCTTGCCTTCTCCTGGATCTCCTCATACTTAGCGGACCGGACCTTCAGCGTCTCCCACTCCCACACCTCCGACAGAAAAGGGGGTCGGGTGAGGAGGAGTCCCCCAAGGTTCAGTCCTGGGACCCCTACTGTTCTCCATATACACTCTCGGCCTAGGGCAACTCATTGAGTCCCACGGCCTCCAGTACCACCTCTATGCCGACAACATCCAAATCTACCTGCCGGCCCTGACATCACCTCCCTACTCTCAAAAATCCCACAATGCCTTTCCGCCATCTCATCCTTTTTCCCTGCTCACTTCCTTAAACTCAACATGGACAAAACTGAAGTCATAGTCTTCCCCCCAAGAAATTCCCCCCCACTTCCCAACCTATCCATCTGCGTCAATGACTGCGCCCTCTCCCCAGTCCCCCAAGCCAAGTGCCTCGGGGTAATCCTTGACTCCTCCCTATCCTTCAAGCCCCACATCAAGGCCCTCACCACATCCCTCCGGCTCCAGCTCAAGAACATCTCACGGATCCGGTCCTTCCTCACCCACGACACCGCTAAAACACTCATTCATGCTCTTATCATCTCCTGCCTTGACTACTGCAACCTCCTTCTCAATGGCCTCACAACTCACTCCCTCACACCTCTCCAGTCTATCCTCAATTCCGCTGCCCGACTAATCTACCTGTCCTCCCGCTACTCCCCTGTCTCCCCCCTCTGCCAAGCCCTTCACTGGCTCCCCACCTTCAAGAGATCCCAATTCAAAACACTAACCATGGCGTACAAAGCCATACACAACCTGGCCCCACCATACATCTCCAACCTGGTCTCCCGATACCTACCCTCACGCAACTGCCTCTCCTCCCAAGAACTCCTCCTTTGCTCCCCCCTCATCACCTCTTCGCACAACCGAGTCCAGGACTTCTTCCTGCATCTGCCTTATTCTGGAACTCCCTGCCCGAACACGTCAGACACTCTCCTACCCTGAGAAGCTTCAAGTGTCACCTGAAGACTCACCTATTCCATCAAGCCTACAACCTGCCTTGAGACCCAGGCGACTGCCCCATATCTGACATTCCCCCATCCTACTGTATCCCAACCCGCCCCTCGTAGACTGTGACCCATCGTGGACAGGGTCCCTGCCCCTCCTGTACCTGTACGTCCTGATCGCCTAGATTTAGTGTACTTGTTCTTGTCTCCCTTATCCTCATGTAAAGCGCCATGGAACCTAATGGCGCTATATAAATAAATAATAATAATAAAATGGGCCACACATGGAACATGTGTCAGCTCGCCTCGCCTCAGAGCCGCCACCAGGCATTGTCACACACGACCATGCCTAGCTGTATGTTCAGCGGTGTGAGTCAGTGATCTGCCTGCTGTTTCAGTGCTTTCCACAACTCTTCAGCGTTGTGGGGTTTGTCACCTACGCATATTAGCTTCAGCACAGCCTGTTGCCGCTTAGCCAAGGCAGTGCTGCAGTGCTTCCAGCTTTGGACTGGTATAGAGAGTGAAGTGAAGGAGGAGGAGGAGGAGGGTGAGGATCAGGTAGTTCCGGAGCTGTACAGGGTGAAACCCTGACTGAGTTAGGGCCTGCGATTCTTGGTGTCGAAAGGACGTGTTCCGTCCCAAGCTCAGCCTGGGTCCCGGCTTCCAGAATATTAACCCAGTGTGCCGTCAGCGAGATGTACCGGCCCTTCCCGCAAGCGCTTGTCCACGTGTCCATGGTTAGATGGACTTTGCCTGAAACTGCGTTGTTAAGGGCACATATGATGTTTTGTGACGTGCTTATGTAATGCGGGGACGGCACACCGGGAAAAATAGTGTCGGCTAGGGACCGAGTAACGTGGGACATCCGCCACCATCAGGTTGCGGAATGCTTCCGTCTCCACCAGCCTAAAAGGCAACATTTCCAGCACAACCAGTCGTTAAATGTGTGCATTTAGAACTGTGGCATGTGGGACGTTGGCAGCGTATTTGCGCCTGCGTTCCAAAGTTTGGGTAAGGATAACTGAATGCTGTGCTGGGACAAGGACGTGGTTGATGAATGGTGCTACTTCTGCTTGTACAAGTACAGGTGAAGGACAGGAGGCATCTTCACCAGCAGTATGGACAGGGGATTGGCTTGCACGCACAACAGTGGAAGACGCAGCGGTGTCACCCGCAGACAATGCTCCTGTACTCTGCTGTACATCCCACAAAGTCGGGTGCTTTGCTGCCATGTGCCTGATCATGCTGGTGGTGGTCAGGCTGCTAGTTTTGCTACCCCTGCTGATGCTGGCATGGCAAGTGTTGCAAATGCCCTTTTTCGAATTATCTGCAGACACCTTAAAAAACAGCCAGACTCGGGAAGACCTAGCAGTTGTACTGGCAACATCACTCGTGTTCTTGTTCCGGGGAACAATTGCCTGCCTTCTGGCTGCGGACACCACCCTGCTTCTTCCGGCCTGTGGTGATGCTACGCCTAACTTCCCCTGTGCACTGCTGTCCTCGCTCTGCATGTCCTCCTGCCAGGTAGGGTCAGTTACTGGATCATCCACCACATCGTCTTCCACTTCCGCACCCTGGTCCTCCTCTTGACTTTGTGGCAATTGTGTCTCATCATCGTCCACCTCTTGTTGAGACACGTTCCCACTGTTGCCTTCGTGAGACCGTGGCTACTCAAATATTTGGGCATCAGTACATACGATCTCCTCATGACCCACTTCAACTGGAGCTGGCGAGAGGCCAAAATCTATGAATGGATAAGTGATCAGCTCTTCAGAGTGTCCAAGTGTGGGATCAGTTATGTCCGGGTCCTGGCACTCGGCAGGGTGGGAGGAAGGAGGATCAGGGTGTGGAATGTGCAGTCCACTCTCACGGCTAATGACACTTGACTGTGTGGAAGACAGGGGATTTGTGGTGGTGCCAAACTGACTTGAAGCATTATCCGCTATCCAACTAACAACCTGTTTACACTGGTCTTGGTTTAATAGTGGTGTACTTCTGCGGTCCCCTACAAATTGGGACAGGAAGGTCGAGCGAGATGATGTGGGCGTTTGTCGTGGCGCAATTCGAGCTTGCACATGGCCTCAGCCTCTGCACGGACCACCATCACGTCCAGTACCACCGGCCTTGCGTATTTTCAATGTTGTGCTGCCTGTATACAGCTAAATGAAGGTGTCCAAAAGATGGTTTTTAGCTGGACACTGAGATGACAGATTAGAGATTACATTACAGTAGGTATACCGGTCAGTCACAAATGCTGAGATGGGTATACGGAGTGTTTTGGCGTATACAAATTAGAGCTACAACCCCCTCCTGCCTCAAAAAAGGGTAAATGAAGGCGGACAGGCTGACTCTGATCAAGATGAACAAGGGTTGTATTGGGCCCAACTTCACCACACACCACCACCAAATGATAGTATAATGTAAAATTTGTGCCGGTAGAGTCCCATGCACCTCCGCACACCCACACATGGGTACACACTTCATGTCTTTGGCTACTTGCTGTTCTGCTCCTCCTTCTCCTCATCCGCCACTATCATATGATCAGTGCGACCGTGGTTCATGATGGCACGAAAACATAATTTTTTTTACATCATATTTATGATGATGATGACCCCCACCGTTCAAAGGTTAGGCAGTAGTTTCATGTACACCCCCCAGGGGTAAATGTTTAGGTCCACGAAAACAGAATGGGCATTACAAGTACAGTAGACCCGCTCCTTTGTAATGGGAACAATATTTAGAGGCTCTCCTCCATTTCCAGGGGCATTGAAGGGCCTCACAATTTATGGCTTCCCTGCCTAGGGCAATACTAAAAAAGATACACTTGCTTACAATGGGCACATTTTTTTTAAAAAGCCCTCATGCACGCCTCTATCCAGGGGTATCTTGGTGCCTCCAAACCTTTGGCTTCCCTGCCTAGGGCAATACTACAGCAGATACACTTGCTTATAATGGGCACATTTTTTAAAGAGGCCCTCATGCACGCCTCTATCCAGGGGCATCACAGTGCCACACAATTTTTGGCTTCCCTGCCTAGGGCAATACTACAGCAGATACACTTGCTTATAATGGGCACATTTTTTAAAGAGGCCCTCATGCACGTCTCTCCAGGGGCATCACAGTGCCACACAATTTTTGGCTTCCCTGCCCTAGGGCAATACTACAAAACACACACTTCCTTATAATGGGCACATTATATAAAGAGGCCTTCATTTACGTTTCTTCCCAGGGACATGGGAGGCCAGACAATTAATAAAAAAAATATTTCATATAATCCAAAAAACTACCATCCCCCACCTCTGTCTCACAAGTGGGTCTGAGCCTCAATATTTTTTCCATGAAAATCCGTTTTGGTTTCATTTTGTAACGTTTTCTTGACCGTCCGTAAAAGTGTCGTAATGGTCTGACAACATTGTTCACAGCAGTGACCTTGGGGTGAGAAATGCTTCCAGGGGTCTTCCCCATGCTGTTCCCTTATCTTTTCAGCACTGTCCTGATACTTTTGTGACATTTTTAGGCTTTTTCCATGCTGCTGGGGGTCATGTCAGAAAAATACTCGGGTCTCCTATTGGATAACATTGGGCTCGGTGCTCGGGCCGAGTACACGAGTATCTTGGGATGCTCGGCCCGAGCTTCAAGCACCCGAGCATTTTAGTACTCGCTCATCACTACATGAGAGGCATTTCAGGTCAAGGTCCTGATTAGTGATGAGCGAGTACTAAAATGCTCGGGTGCTCGAAGCTCGGGCCGAGCATCCCGAGATACTCGTGTACTCGGCTCGAGTAACGAGCCCAATGTTATCCTATGGGAGACACGAGTATTTTTATGAAATGACTGCCGGCTGCCTGGAAAAACCCTAAAAATGTCACAAAAGTCTCAGAAGAGTGCTCAAATGACATGGCAACACCATGGGGAAGACCCCTGGAAGCATTTCTCACTCAAAAGTCACAGCTGTGAACAATGTTGTCCGAGTTTCACGCCAATTTTACGGAGTCTCCAGAAAACCTTCCAAAATGACACCAAAATGAATATTTAGGTTGGAAATGTTAAGGGCACATACCCAATAGTGAGATACAGCTGGTGTATGTTACTTTTTGTGATTACATGAAAGATTTTACGTGAAAACATTGTGCGGCACTCCGATGTCCCTGAGAAGAGACAAACATGAAGCCCTGTCTAGAAATAAAGTGCCCATTTTGAGGAACTGGGTCTATTGTAGTGTCTTCCTTTGCAAGGGCAGTCAAAAATTGGGAGGTTCACCAATGCCCCTGGATACAGACATGCAGGATGGCCTGTAAACAAGAACTGGGTGTATGTTGTATAGCCCTTTGGTCAGGGCAGCCAAAAATTGGGAGGCTCCTCTTTGTCCCTGGATAGAGATGTGCAGGAGGGCCTGTAACCCTCAAGTGGGTGTATTATAGTATAGCCCTTTGGTCAGGGCAGCCAAAAATTGGGAGGCTCCTCTTTGTCCCTGGATAGAGGCGTGCAGGAGGGCCTGTAACCCTCAAGTGGGTGTATTATAGTATAGCCCTTTGGTCAGGGCAGCCAAAAATTGGGAGGTTCAACAATGACGCATGCTTACAGACATGTAGTAGGGCCTGTAACCCTCAAGTGGGTGTATTTTAGTATAGCCCTTTGGTCAGGGCAGCCAAAAATTGGGAGGCTCCTCTTTGTCCCTGGATAGAGACGTGCAGGAGGGCCTGTGAAGAAGAACAGGGTGTATTGTAGTATAGCCCTTTTGTCAGGGCAGCCAAAAATTGGGAGGCTCCTCTTTGTCCCTGGATTGAGACGTGCAGGAGGGCCTGTTAAGAAGAACAGGGTGTATTGTAGTATAGCCCTTTTGTCAGGGCAGCCAAAAATTGGGAGGCTCCTCTTTGTCCCTGGATAGAGACGTGCAGGAGGGCCTGTAACCCTCAAGTGGGTGTATTTTAGTATAGCCCTTTGGTCAGGGCAGCCAAAAATTGGGAGGTTCAACAATGACCCATGCTTACAGACATGTAGTAGGGCCTGTAACCCTCAAGTGGGTGTATTATAGTATAGCCCTTTGGTCAGGGCAGCCAAAAATTGGGAGGTTCAACAATGACCCATGCTTACAGACATGTAGTAGGGCCTGTAACCCTCAAGTGGGTGTATTTTAGTATAGCCCTTTGGTCAGGGCAGCCAAAAATTGGGAGGCTCCTCTTTGTCCCTGGATAGAGACATGCAGGAGGGCCTGTTAAGAACTGGGTGTATTGTAGTATAGCCCTTTGGTCAGGGCAGCCAAAAATTGGGAGGCTCCTCTTTGTCCCTGGATTGAGACGTGCAGGAGGGCCTGTAACCCTCAAGTGGGTGTATTATAGTATAGCCCTTTGGTCAGGGCAGCCAAAAATTGGGAGGTTCAACAATGACCCATGCTTACAGACATGTAGTAGGGCCTGTAACCCTCAAGTGGGTGTATTTTAGTATAGCCCTTTGGTCAGGGCAGCCAAAAATTGGGAGGCTCCTCGTTGTCCCTGGATAGAGACGTGCAGGAGGGCCTGTTAAGAACTGGGTGTATTGTAGTATAGCCCTTTTGTCAGGGCAGCCAAAAATTGGGAGGCTCCTCTTTGTCCCTGGATTGAGACGTGCAGGAGGGCCTGTAACCCTCAAGTGGGTGTATTATAGTATAGCCCTTTGGTCAGGGCAGCCAAAAATTGGGAGGTTCAACAATGACGCATGCTTACAGACATGTAGTAGGGCCTGTAACCCTCAAGTGGGTGTATTTTAGTATAGCCCTTTGGTCAGGGCAGCCAAAAATTGGGAGGTTCAACAATGACCCATGCTTACAGTCATGTAGTAGGGCCTGTAACCCTCAAGTGGGTGTATTATAGTATAGCCCTTTGGTCAGGGCAGCCAAAAATTGGGAGGTTCAACAATGACCCATGCTTACAGACATGTAGTAGGGCCTGTAACCCTCAAGTGGGTGTATTTTAGTATAGCCCTTTGGTCAGGGCAGCCAAAAATTGGGAGGCTCCTCTTTGTCCCTGGATAGAGACGTGCAGGAGGGCCTGTTAAGAACTGGGTGTATTGTAGTATAGCCCTTTTGTCAGGGCAGCCAAAAATTGGGAGGCTCCTCTTTGTCCCTGGATTGAGACGTGCAGGAGGGCCTGTAACCCTCAAGTGGGTGTATTATAGTATAGCCCTTTGGTCAGGGCAGCCAAAAATTGGGAGGTTCAACAATGACCCATGCTTACAGACATGTAGTAGGGCCTGTAACCCTCAAGTGGGTGTATTTTAGTATAGCCCTTTGGTCAGGGCAGCCAAAAATTGGGAGGCTCCTCTTTGTCCCTGGATAGAGACGTGCAGGAGGGCCTGTTAAGAACTGGGTGTATTGTAGTATAGCCCTTTTGTCAGGGCAGCCAAAAATTGGGAGGCTCCTCTTTGTCCCTGGATTGAGACGTGCAGGAGGGCCTGTAACCCTCAAGTGGGTGTATTATAGTATAGCCCTTTGGTCAGGGCAGCCAAAAATTGGGAGGTTCAACAATGACCCATGCTTACAGACATGTAGTAGGGCCTGTAACCCTCAAGTGGGTGTATTTTAGTATAGCCCTTTGGTCAGGGCAGCCAAAAATTGGGAGGCTCCTCTTTGTCCCTGGATAGAGACGTGCAGGAGGGCCTGTTAAGAACTGGGTGTATTGTAGTATAGCCCTTTTGTCAGGGCAGCCAAAAATTGGGAGGCTCCTCTTTGTCCCTGGATTGAGAAGTGCAGGAGGGCCTGTTAAGAAGAACAGGGTGTATTGTAGTATAGCCCTTTTGTCAGGGCAGCCAAAAATTGGGAGGCTCCTCTTTGTCCCTGGATTGAGACGTGCAGGAGGGCCTGTTAAGAAGAACAGGGTGTATTGTAGTATAGCCCTTTTGTCAGGGCAGCCAAAAATTGGGAGGCTCCTCTTTGTCCCTGGATAGAGACGTGTAGGAGTGCCTAAAAACATTTTTCCCATTGAAAAGGAGCGGGTCTCCTGTCGTTGTAATGCCCATTCTAACAGAATGGGCTAAAAAATTTACCACTGCGGGTATACCTCAAACAAGAGCCTAACTATTCTAACGCTCATCATGGTGTCACATGAGGAGAAGGAGTAGCAGTCCAGCGATTAGCCAAAGTACGGAAGTGTGTACCCATGGGTGAGTGGAGATACATGTCAAATTCAAATAACAAAATTAAATTCAGTTGTCATTTGCTGGTGGTGTGGTGAAGTCTGGCCCAATCCAACCCTTGTTCATCTTGATCAGAGTGAGCCTGTCCGCATTTTCAGTTGACAGGCGGGTGCGTTTATCAGTGATTATTCCACCTGCTGCACTGAAAACACGCTCTGATAAAACGCTAGCGGCAGGGCAAGCCAGGACTTCCAAGGCGTAGAGAGCCAATTCATGCCACGTGTCGAGCTTGGAGACCCAATAATTGAAAGGCACCGATGAATCTCGCAGTACAGTTGTTCGATCTGCAAGGTACTCCTTCAGCATCTGCCCAAACGTAGCATTTCTGGTGGCACTACCCCGCACCTCAGGGGCTGTGGTACGTGAGGGGCTGAGAAAACTGTCCCACATCGTAAAGACAGTTCCCCTGCCTCTCGCGGATTGGACTTGTGCCCCTCTCGGCCGTACGCCTTGGTTGTCCATCGAATCCTCACCTATGCCGCTAGCGTTTTGTGAGGGGAAGGATTTCACAACTTCCGTGACTATGGCCCTCTGGAACTGCAGCATTTTGGCTGACCTCTCCGCCTCAGGAATGAGAGACATAAAGTTCTCCTTGTAGCGTGGGTCTAAGAGTGTTGCCAACCAGTACTGATTGTCGGCCAAGATGTTCTGAACGCGAGGGTCACGAGAAAGGCAGCTTACCATAAAGTCAGCCATGTGCGCCAGACTCTTAACAGCCATCACTTCAGTATCCAGACCAACACGATGACTGAACATGCTGTCCTCCTCCTCCTCCTCCTCCTCATCTCCCCTGTCCTCTGGCCAGCCACGCTGAATCGAGGTTATGACTGGTGTGCATGTCATATCCCCAATTTGGCCTGAGAGTTGCTCCATGTCTTCATCCTCCTCCTCCTCCTCCTCGTCATAGTCCTCCACTACACGTTGTGATGACATGAGGCTGGGCTGTGTGTTTTCACCCACACCCACTACAGTTTCTTGCTCTAAGTCATCGCGCTCGGCCTGCAATGCATCCTCTTTTATTTTCAGCAGAGACCGTTTTAGAAGGCAGAGTAGTGGTATGGTGACGCTAATAATGGCGTCATCGCCGCTCACCATCTTGGTGGAGTCCTCAAAGTTTTGGAGAACGGTGCATAGGTCCGACATCCATCTCCACTCCGCAGGTGTTATGTGTGGAGTTTGACCCATTTCCCGACGGCTTAGGTGATGCAGGTAGTCCACAACTGCCCTCTTCTGCTCACATATCCTGACCAACATGTGCAGCGTTGAATTCCAACGCGTGGGGACATCACACACCAGTCTGTGGGCCGGAAGACGCAAACGGCGCTGAAAGCTGGCAAAGCCGGCTGAAGCAGCAGGTGACTTGCGAAAATGTGCTGACAGACGCCGAACTTTTACCAGCAGGTCAGACACCTCCGGGTATGACTTCACAAACCTCTGAACCACCAGGTTGAGCACATGGGCCACGCATGGAACATGCGTCAGCTGCCCTCGCCTCAAAGCTGCCACCAGGTTCCGGCCATTGTCACACACGACCTTTCCTGGCTTTAGGTTCAGAGGTGTGAGCCAGTGATCTGCCTGCTGTTTCAGAGCTGTCCACACCTCTTCTGCATTGTGGGGTTTGTCACCTATGCAGACTAGCTTCAGCACAGCCTGTTGCCGCTTTGCAGAGGCAGTGCTGCAGTGCTTCCAGCTTGGGACTGGTGTGGAGGGTACAGTGGATGAGGATGCGCAGGTGGAGGAGGAGGAGGCTGAAGAGCATGACATTCCGGAGCTGTAGAGTATCGGTGAAACCATGACAGAGGTAGGGCCTGCTATCCTTGGTGTGGGAAGGACGTGTTCCGTCCCTCGCTCAGACTGGGTCCCAGCCTCCACAATATTAATCCAGTGTGCCGTCAAGGAGATGTAGCGGCCTTGCCCACAAGCACTTGTCCACGTGTCAGTGGTTAGGTGGACTTTGGCTGAAACAGCATTGTTCAGGGCACGTGTGATGCTGTTGGACACGTGGTTATGCAATGCGGGGACGGCACATCTGGAGAAATAGTGTCGGCTGGGGACCGAGTAACGTGGGACAGCAGCCGCCATCAGGTCGCGGAATGCGTCCGTCTCCACCAGACGGAAAGGCAACATTTCTAGCGCTATGAGTCGCGAAATGTGAGCATTGAGGACTGTGGCATGTGGGGCATTGGCAGCGTATTTGCGCCTGCGTTCAAATGTTTGCTGAATGGATAATTGAACGCTGCGCTGGGACAAGGACATGCTTGATGGTGGTGTAATTTGTGCTTCAGCAACTTCAGGTGCTGGACCGGAGGCTTGTTCGCGGCCAGCATGGACAGGGGATTGGCTTGCATGCACAACAGCCGAAGATGTAGCAGTGACATCAGCACGCACCGCTCCTCGACTCTGTGGTACTTCCCACAAAGTCGGGTGCTTGGCTGACATGTGCCTGATCATGCTGGTGGTGTCAGGCTGCTAGTTTTCGTACCCCTGCTGATAGTGGCATGGCAAGTGTGGCAAATGGCCTTTTTAGAGTCTTCTGGAGCCAACTTAAAAAAATCCCAGACTCGGGAAGACCGAACATTTGCACAGGCACCTTGAGTCGTGTTGTTGTTCCGGGGAACGGTTGCCTGCCGTCTGCCTGCGGACGCAACCCTGCTTCGTACTGGCTGTTGGGATGCTACGCCTCCCTCCCCCTGTGCACTGCTGTCCTCGCTCTGCATATCCTCCTGCCATGTTGGGTCAGCTACTGGATCATCCACCACGTCGTCTTCCTCTTCCGCACCCTGATCCTCCTCCTGACTTCCTGGCAATTGTGTCTCATCATCGTCCACCCCTTGTTGAGACACTTTGACAACATTCCGTTCGTCATAACGCGGCTGCTCAAATATTTGGGCATCTGTACATACCATCTCCTCATGACCCACTTCAAGAGGAGGTGGTGACAGGCCAGATTCTGCGAATGGATACGTGAACAGCTCTTCCGAGTGTCCTAGTGTGGGATCTGAAATGTCCGTGGACGTGTACTCGGCCAGGTGGTAGGAAGGAGGATCAGGTTGGGAAATGTGCGGTGCAGTATCACGTCTACTGACAGTTGACCGTGCGGAAGACAGGGTGTTTGTGGAGGTGCCCATCTGACTTGAAGCATTATCCGCTATCCAAGTAACAACCTGTTGACACTGGTCTTGGTTCAACAGTGGTGTACTGCTGCGGGCCCCAAGAATTTGGGACAGGACGTGCGAGCGAGGAGATGTGGCCCTTTGTTGGTGCGAAATGAGTGCTTGCACACGACCTCGGCCTCTGCCTGCACCACCATCACGTCCACTTCCTTGTTCCTTGCCAACGCCCTTGCCAACGCCTTTGCGCATTTTGCCTGTATAGAGTGACAACTGTCTGGTGACTGTGGAGGTCACAGGAGATTAGGATTTTAGTTCCCTAACCTGTATAAACGTATGACGTACAACAGTGTGGTGACTGTTGAGATGACAAGAGTTAGGATTTTAGTTCCCTAACCTGTATAAACGTATGACGTACAACAGTGTGGTGACTGTTGAGATGACAAGAGTTAGGATTTTAGTTCCCTAACCTGTATAAACGTATGACGTACAACAGTGTGGTGACTGTTGAGATGACAAGAGTTAGGATTTTAGTTCCCTAACCTGTATAAACGTATGACGTACAACAGTGTGGTGACTGTTGAGATGACAAGAGTTAGGATTTTAGTTCCCTAACCTGTATAAAGGGTATGACGTACAACAGTGTGGTGACTGTTGAGATGACAAGAGTTAGGATTTTAGTTCCCTAACCTGTATAAACGTATGACATACAACAGTGTGGTGACTGTTGAGATGACAAGAGTTAGGATTTTAGTTCCCTAACCTGTATAAACGTATGACGTACAACAGTGTGGTGACTGTTGAGATGACAAGAGTTAGGATTTTAGTTCCCTAACCTGTATAAACGTATGACGTACAACAGTGTGGTGACTGTTGAGATGACAAGAGTTAGGATTTTAGTTCCCTAACCTGTATAAACGTATGACGTACAACAGTGTGGTGACTGTTGAGATGACAAGAGTTAGGATTTTAGTTCCCTAACCTGAATAAAGGGTATGACGTACAACAGTGTGGTGACTGTTTTGATGACAAGAGTTAGGATTTTAGTTCCCTAACCTGTATAAACGTATGACGTACAACAGTGTGGTGACTGTTGAGATGACAAGAGTTGGATTTTAGTTCCCTAACCTGTATAAACGTATGACGTACAACAGTGTGGTGACTGTTGAGATGACAAGAGTTAGGATTTTAGTTCCCTAACCTGTATAAACGTATGACGTACAACAGTGTGGTGACTGTTGAGATGACAAGACTTAGGATTTTAGTTCCCTAACCTGTATAAACGTATGACGTACAACAGTGTGGTGACTGTTGAGATGACAAGAGTTAGGATTTTAGTTCCCTAACCTGTATAAAGGTAGTACGTACACCTGTCTGGTGACTGTAATGGTTTCAAGAGAGGATTTTAGTCCCTAACCTGTATTAAGGTAGTACGTACACCTGTCTGGTGACTGTAATGGTTTCAGGAGACGATTTTAGTCCCTAACCTGTATTAAGGTAGTACGTACACCTGTCTGGTGACTGTTTTGATGACAAGAGTTAGGATTTTAGTTCCCTAACCTGTATTAAGGTAGTACGTACACCTGTCTGGTGACTGTAATGTTTTGAAGAGAGGATTTTAGTCCCTAACCTGTATTAAGGTAGTACGTACACCTGTCTGGTGACTGTTTTGATGACAAGAGTTAGGATTTTAGTTCCCTAACCTGTATTAAGGTAGTACGTACACCTGTCTGGTGACTGTAATGGTTTGAAGAGAGGATTTTAGTCCCTAACCTGTATTAAGGTACTAAGTACAAGAGTGTGGTGACTCTAATGGTCACTGAAAAGCTTGGATTCCTATCTGTATCACCCTGCCTATATCCTCCTAGATTAGTCCTGAGAAGGACTGTTCTGGTCACTGGAAATCTTGGACTCCGATCTGGATCACCCTGCCTATATCCTCCTAGATTAGTCCGGAGAAGGACTGTTGTGGTCAGCAGCAGTTTGCAGCCCTGATCCGGATCTACCTATGAGGGCCGCAAATCTGTCCCTAATCAGCAGCAGACACTCTCCCTACACTCACTGTCTGGATGGCTGTGTGCCGAGCACAGCGCGCCAGGAGTTATAAAGGCTCGGTGACGCTGTGCAGGGCGGCCAATCACTGCTATGCCACAACTAACAGGGCTGTGGCATTGCAGTGGTCTGTTAGCCAATCCCTGCACATGGGCTGGCTCTCAAAAGAGCGCCAACATGGAGAGATGACGACCACGAGCACAGCACGAGTATAGCGAGATTACTCGGTGCTTGGCGAGTCGCCCGAGTACAGTGATACTCGTGCGAGTACCGAGTAGTGCCGAGCATGCTCGCTCAACACTAGTCCTGATATATGAGATGCACCTTGTCATTGGTTATCGGGCTCATATGCAGTGGCCATTACATTAGCTAAGCATCTCCTTTGTTCCAGTATGCCTACAGCAGTAATGCTATGTCATATTTTCTCTGTTCCATTTTACAGTATTTCCCCTTTTCTTTCTAATGTTCCCGTGGCAGTAATACATGGTGATATTCTTTGATTTAATTCTAAGTTTTCTAGTGTGCAGCTCAATAGCATATTGCAGTCATGTTTTTTCTGCTAGCGCCTTGTTCACATTGCTTGGTGTGCCAGTCAGTCTTTTCTAAATTTAAACAATCTATGATCTATGGCTCCTGAATACACAGACATGTTAACTTCATTCTCCACCACAGGAAATGATTAGGTATCTAGGTCGTGGTTGTCACCTCCAGAGTAATAACATGTAAGTGATGTCTCCTTAATGGGGGTTGTCCTCACAATTAATTCTCTAAAGCTGGTGATTTGACTCAGCAGAGCAGGGGATCATTTAGACGTCTGTGAAACTCATGACCCAAGCATATTGGTTTCATCAATTTTCATAAGGTTTAGGTTGGGAAACTCGCTGCCAGTCCCCAGATTGTGATCCGTGCGCCGACTGAACTTCCTGGACATCTAAATGAGCCCTTAAAGGGAATCTATCAGGTCTAAAATCTATATGTAACTGATATCATTTTGTAATTCCTCTCCCTAAGCTCTCTCTATTCATGTATTTCTATTATTTATATTTCCCTCCTGTCCTATGTAAACCTCAAAATAAAAGATTAATTCCATCTGTCAATCACAGTGAGTGATCACTTGCTTCTCTGCTGACCATTCCCCAAAGAATGAATATTCATGCATCATTACACTGCCCTGCCCCTGCCTGTTATGCTGTGTGAGTTATTCACTGTGTTGAGCACTCTAGCCGGCTGCCCGCAGTGTTTTCTTGGACTGGTCTCCCTGAAATCAGTGAATACTTTGTGTTGCTGTTATGTTGTGTGACTCATTGCAGACAGAGGAGAAGGGAGGGGGGAGAGTCACGCTTAGGGGTTGAGGGAATCAGGAAACTGGTTGGTGAGGTGGGCGAAGGGATTCAGGGGAGGCTAATCTGACCCTTTATACTGGGGGTTCCTGTATCTCTGAAGGTAAGGAAGTCTGAGTCGCAACCGTTCTCCTAAACTCCTGAAATACCTTAGGCTAAAAGCCTAGACCTCCACCCACGGGCCAGGAAAACCCAGCAGCTTCGAATGAAAGTCCACGGCAGCAACAGCACAGCTCAGCACAGCACGACTCCACCGCACGGTTCCTAGATTAGAAATGAACTGAATCTGCAACATCAGGTGGAGGGAAGCAGAACTACTTAAGGCTGAGGGGGTGGAGAGCAGACAGCTCAGTCACACCCCTCACCTCCACCTGAGCTATGACTCACTCAACTGCAAATCTGCCCACCACACATTCAGCAACAGCATCAGACTAATGGAAAAAAATCACAAATAGCTCAGCAGCTACACTCCAGAACTGCAAAGGACTGTCAATATGTGACAGGGAGGAGGTGCGTGCTTAGCTGCAGCTCTGACCTCTTCATGTTGTTGTGTGTAACTGGGGCACGTGTGTAATGTGTGCAGTCTGAAATATTTCTATTTGATTATAAAAACATCTGATCATTTGCTCAGCAGATACACACATTACATGCATGCAGGAAAACCAACATTCATATAATAGAAATTTTACAGACCACACACAGTGCAGAACAACCCTTTCCCCCCCAAGCAAAGAGCACAGAGGGGAGTGACAGAACACAAGCTTGGATAGGTGTGGATATTTAAATAACACTTACAAAGAAGGACTAATCGGCTTTGAAAGTAATGAAGCTGAAGTAATGCACCAGCTGCCTGCAGAGTGTGAGAATGCTTATAGCAGAGAAACTACAATGGGTACAATAATAATATTAAGGGCTTTCCAGGCACTATTCACAGGTAATAAAAGCATCATACTGAAAAGTGACCTGACAGAGTTCCTTTAATGGTCTATATCAACTCTAAAGGTACCGTCACACAGGGACATATCGCCGGCGATGTTGCCGGCAACTGAGGGGCGTGTCCAGGTTGCGGCGACATCGCCGGTGAGTTGCCTCGTGTGACAGGGCGATAATCAGGCGATGACTCGCCTGAGTCACATCGCCAGGTTTCCCAACAATGTTGGGAAACCTGGCGATGTTGCTCAGGCGATCCTGCCTGATCGCCCTGTGTAACGCGGCCACCTGCAATGTTGCGGGCGATTCCGCCTATATCCAACATTGCGAGTGATCGCTTGCTGGGTCGCTGGGCAACCCAGCGAGCGATAGCCGCGGCAACTAGCCGGCGACATCGCCGGTAAGTTGCTCAGTGTGACATCTCACCGGCGATGTTGTCAGGGATGCGCGCTCCCGCGATCCCCGGCAATATCGCCGGCGATATGTCCCTGTGTGACGGTACCTTTAGTGACTGACTGGTTCTAAGAAATCAGAGCTGTCAATTAACAAAAGGAGAGAGATGATACGGTAGAGGCAGAAGAAGCCGGTGTGAAGGTGAAATGTGGCCGCTCCATGCTGCTCCTGGCCTTGGTTTGAGCAGTCATTCTCTGCTGACATTCCTATTACACATTTGAGAACTTGTTAGCAGAGACAGAGAGGTTGATAACACCAACAATAGTTCCAATGAGTTGGGTGATATCGTGACACAGTGGAGTTGTAGGTGTTGACATGTAGTGATGCTAGTAGCTGCATAAAAGACAGAAGCTGGAGAGTTGATTAGACACCTGGTCCAGCTAAGCAGAAGGAAAAGTGAAGGTCCTGAGAAACACATGCTAGAGCGCGTTATACTGCCTGAATACTCAGGTGGTGAGCGGCTGTGTGAGCTGCCCTAGCACAGTGGGAGCAGCTGTGTGAGCCTCCCTAGCACAGTGGGAGCAGCTGTGTGAGCCGCCCTAGCACAGTGGGAGCAGCTGTGTGAGCCGCCCTAGCACAGTGGGAGCAGCTGTGTGAGCTGCCCTAGCACAGTGGGAGCAGCTGTGTGAGCCGCCCTAGCACAGTGGGAGCAGCTGTGTGAGCCGCCCTAGCACAGTGGGAGCAGCTGTGTGAGCCGCCCTAGCACAGTGGGAGCAGCTGTGTGAGCCTCCCTAGCACAGTGGGAGCAGCTGTGTGAGCCGCCCTAGCACAGTGGGAGCAGCTGTGTGAGCCGCCCTAGCACAGTGGGAGCAGCTGTGTGAGCCGCCCTAGCACAGTGGGAGCAGCTGTGTGAGCCGCCCTAGCACAGTGGGAGCAGCTGTGTGAGCCGCCCTAGCACAGTGGGAGCAGCTGTGTGAGCCGCCCTAGCACAGTGGGAGCAGCTGTGTGAGCCGCCCTAGCACAGTGGGAGCAGCTGTGTGAGCCGGCCTAGCACAGTGGGAGCAGCTGTGTGAGCCTCCCGAGCACAGTGGGAGCAGCTGTGTGAGCCTCCCTAGCACAGTGGGAGCAGCTGTGTGAGCCACCCTAGCACAGTGGGAGCAGCTGTGGGAGCCTCCCTAGCACAGTGGGAGCAGCTGTGTGAGCCTCCCTAGCACAGTGGGAGCAGCTGTGTGAGCCTCCCTAGCACAGTGGGAGCAGCTGTGTGAGCCGCCCTAGCACAGTGGGAGCAGCTGTGTGAGCCGCCCTAGCATAGTGGGAGCAGCTGTGTGAGCCGCCCTAGCACAGTGAGAGCAGCTGTGTGAGCCTCCCTAGCACAGTGGGAGCAGCTGTGTGAGCCTCCCTAGCACAGTGGGAGCAGCTGTGTGAGCCTCCCTAGCACAGTGGGAGCAGCTGTGTGAGCCTCCCTAGCACAGTGGGAGCAGCTGTGTGAGCCTCCCTAGCACAGTGGGAGCAGCTGTGGGAGCCTCCCTAGCACAGTGGGAGCAGCTGTGTGAGCCGGCCTAGCACAGTGGGAGCAGCTGTGTGAGCCGCCCTAGCACAGTGGGAGCAGCTGTGTGAGCCGCCCTAGCACAGTGGGAGCAGCTGTGTGAGCCGCCCTAGCACAGTGGGAGCAGCTGTGTGAGCCGCCCTAGCACAGTGGGAGCAGCTGTGTGAGCCTCCCTAGCACAGTGGGAGCAGCTGTGTGAGCCTCCCTAGCACAGTGGGAGCAGCTGTGTGAGCCTCCCTAGCACAGTGGGAGCAGCTGTGTGAGCCTCCCTAGCACAGTGGGAGCAGCTGTGTGAGCCTCCCTAGCACAGTGGGAGCAGCTGTGTGAGCCGCCCTAGCACAGTGGGAGCAGCTGTGTGAGCCGGCCTAGCACAGTGGGAGCAGCTGTGTGAGCCGCCCTAGCACAGTGGGAGCAGCTGTGTGAGCCGGCCTAGCACAGTGGGAGCAGCTGTGTGAGCCTCCCGAGCACAGTGGGAGCAGCTGTGTGAGCCTCCCTAGCACAGTGGGAGCAGCTGTGTGAGCCTCCCTAGCACAGTGGGAGCAGCTGTGTGAGCCACTCTAGCACAGTGGGAGCAGCTGTGTGAGCCGCCCTAGCACAGTGGGAGCAGCTGTGTGAGCCACTCTAGCACAGTGGGAGCAGCTGTGTGAGCCACCCTAGCACAGTGGGAGCAGCTGTGTGAGCCGCCCTAGCACAGTGGGAGCAGCTGTGTGAGCCGCCCTAGCATAGTGGGAGCAGCTGTGTGAGCCGCCCTAGCACAGTGAGAGCAGCTGTGTGAGCCTCCCTAGCACAGTGGGAGCAGCTGTGTGAGCCTCCCTAGCACAGTGGGAGCAGCTGTGTGAGCCTCCCTAGCACAGTGGGAGCAGCTGTGTGAGCCTCCCTAGCACAGTGGGAGCAGCTGTGTGAGCCTCCCTAGCACAGTGGGAGCAGCTGTGTGAGCCGGCCTAGCACAGTGGGAGCAGCTGTGTGAGCCGCCCTAGCACAGTGGGAGCAGCTGTGTGAGCCGGCCTAGCACAGTGGGAGCAGCTGTGTGAGCCTCCCTAGCACAGTGGGAGCAGCTGTGTGAGCCGCCCTAGCACAGTGGGAGCAGCTGTGTGAGCCGCCCTAGCACAGTGGGAGCAGCTGTGTGAGCCTCCCTAGCACAGTGGGAACAGCTGCGTGAGCCTCTCTAGCACAGTGGGAGCAGCTGTGGGAGCCGCCCTAGCACAGTGGGAGCAGCTGTGTGAGCCTCCCTAGCACAGTGGGAGCAGCTGTGTGAGCCTCCCTAGCACAGTGGGAGCAGCTGTGGGAGCCGCCCTAGCACAGTGGGAGCAGCTGTGTGAGCCGCCCTAGCACAGTGGGAGCAGCTGTGTGAGCCTCCCTAGCACAGTGGGAGCAGCTGTGTGAGCCGCCCTAGCACAGTGGGAGCAGCTGTGTGAGCCGCCCTAGCACAGTGGGAGCAGCTGTGTGAGCCTCCCTAGCACAGTGGGAACAGCTGCGTGAGCCTCTCTAGCACAGTGGGAGCAGCTGTGTGAGCCGCCCTAGCACAGTGGGAGCAGCTGTGGGAGCCTCCCTAGCACAGTGGGAGCAGCTGTGTGAGCCGCCCTAGCACAGTGGGAGCAGCTGTGGGAGCCGCCCTAGCACAGTGGGAGCAGCTGTGGGAGCCGCCCTAGCACAGTGGGAGCAGCTGTGTGAGCCGCCCTAGCACAGTGGGAGCAGCTGTGTGAGCCGCCCTAGCACAGTGGGAGCAGCTGTGTGAGCCGCCCTAGCACAGTGGGAGCAGCTGTGTGAGCCTCCCTAGCACAGTGGGAGCAGCCGTAGGGGCAGACAGTGAGCCCAGCGCTGGACTGGTGTGTAAGCTGGCCCTTTTCTCCGCTTTCTCCATTCCTTCCACCTCCATTTAAGAGTGTTTGTTTTGTAGAGTGAATGAGTTAGGCAGGTGGAGTAGAGCTGCGGATTATGCACAATTAGCTGAAATGAGGGCAACCATTGAAAGGAAATTTAGTGCAACTTTCCTGTTTTGCCACTTTGTCTGCACAAAGGTTTCAGCTTGTGTGATGATGTTTCCTCAACATTGGACTTTCAGAAGGATTGGCTGCCTAAATGTAGCTTCAGATCTGATGGGTATGGCCAGGTTTAGGTCTGAGACTGGGGATAACACAGTACAGGCGACTGTGGCTCAAAGGTTAGGAAAGCAGCTAGTGACACTTCAGGGTTTAGGCACATTATCCACAAGAGATATCTTACTGCATTGTTACCCTGGATATTATGTGTCCAGTCTTGTAACTGACCCCCCACCTCCATGCTACAAGCCCTTCTGAAAGGTTTTATGCCCCTGAAGGATAATAATGTGTGGTCTCCTCATTATTAGTGATGAGCGAGTATGCTCTGCGCTACTCGGTACTCGCACGAGTATCACTGTACTCGGGCTACTCGGCGAGCACCGAGTAATCTCGCGATACTCGTGCTGTGCTCGTGGTCATCATCTCTGCATGTTGGCGCTCTTTTGAGAGCCAGCCCACGTGCAGGGATTGGCTGGCAGACCACTGCAATGCCACAGCCCTGTTAGCTGTGGCATTGCAGTGATTGGCCGGCCTGCACAGCATGACCGAGCCTTTATAAGACCCGGCCGCGCTGTGCTCTGCACACAGGCATCCAGACAGTGAGTGTAGGGAGAGTGTCTGCTGCTGCTTAGGGACAGATTTGCGGCCCTCATAGGTAGATCCGGAGAAGGGCTGCAAACTGCTGCTGAGCTAACCACAACAGTCCTTCTCAGGAATAATCTAGGAGGATATAGGCAGGGTGATCCAGATCGGAGTCCAAGCTTTTCTGTGACCATTACAGTCACCAGACTGTTGTACTTACTAGCTTGATCCAGGTTAGGACATAGGGACTAAAATCCTCATCTCCTGTGACCATTACAGTCACCAGACTGGTGTACGTACTACCTTGATACAGGTTAGGGACTAAAATCCTAACCTGTGACCATTACAGTCACCAGACTGGTGTACGTACTACCTTGATACAGGTTAGGGACTAAAATCCTCATCTCCTGTGACCATTACAGTCACCAGACTGGTGTACGTACTACCTTGATACAGGTTAGGGACTAAAATCCTCATCTCCTGTGACCATTACAGTCACCAGACTTGTGTACGTACTACCTTGATACAGGTTAGGGACTAAAACCCTCATCTCCTGTGACCATTACAGTCACCAGACTGGTGTACGTACCACCTTGATACAGGTTAGGGACTAAAATCCTCATCTGTGACCATTACAGTCACCAGACTGGTGTACATACTACCTTGATACAGGTTAGGGACTAAAATCCTAATCTGTGACCATTACAGTCACCAGACTGGTGTACGTACTACCTTGATACAGGTTAGGGACTAAAATCCTCATCTCCTGTGACCATTACAGTCACCAGACTGGTGTACGTACTACCTTGATGCAGGTTAGGGACTAAAATCCTAATCTCCTGTGACCATTACAGTCACCAGACTGGTGTACGTACTACCTTGATACAGGTTAGGGACTAAAATCCTCATCTCCTGTGACCATTACAGTCACCAGACTGGTGTACGTACTACCTTGATACAGGTTAGGGACTAAAATCCTAATCTGTGACCATTACAGTCACCAGACGGGTGTATGTACTACCTTGATACAGGTTAGGGCCTAAAATCCTAATCTCCTGTGACCATTACAGTCACCAGACTGGTGTAATTACTACCTTGATACAGGTTAGGGCCTAAAATCCTCATCTCCTGTGACCATTACAGTCACCAGACTGGTGTACGTACTACCTTGATACAGGTTAGGGACTAAAATCCTCATCTCCTGTGACCATTACAGTCACCAGACTGGTGTACGTACCACCTTGATACAGGTTAGGGACTAAAATCCTCATCTGTGACCATTACAGTCACCAGACTGGTGTACATACTACCTTGATACAGGTTAGGGACTAAAATCCTAATCTGTGACCATTACAGTCACCAGACTGGTGTACGTACTACCTTGATACAGGTTAGGGACTAAAATCCTCATCTCCTGTGACCATTACAGTCACCAGACTGGTGTACGTACTACCTTGATGCAGGTTAGGGACTAAAATCCTAATCTCCTGTGACCATTACAGTCACCAGACTGGTGTACGTACTACCTTGATACAGGTTAGGGACTAAAATCCTCATCTCCTGTGACCATTACAGTCACCAGACTGGTGTACGTACTACCTTGATACAGGTTAGGGACTAAAATCCTAATCTGTGACCATTACAGTCACCAGACGGGTGTACGTACTACCTTGATACAGGTTAGGGCCTAAAATCCTAATCTCCTGTGACCATTACAGTCACCAGACTGGTGTAATTACTACCTTGATACAGGTTAGGGCCTAAAATCCTAATCTCCTGTGACCATTACAGTCACCAGACTTGTGTACGTACTACCTTGATACAGGTTAGGGACTAAAATCCTCATCTGCTGTGACCATTAGAGTCACCAGACTGGTGTACGTACTACCTTGATACAGGTTAGGGACTAAAATCCTAATCTGTGACCATTACAGTCACCAGACTGGTGTACGTACTACCTTGATACAGGTTAGGGACTAAAATCCTCATCTTTTGTGACCATTACAGTCACCAGACTGGTGTACGTACTACCTTGATACAGGTTAGGGACTAAAATCCTCATCTCCTGTGACCATTACAGTTACCAGACTGGTGTACGTACTACCTTGATACAGGTTAGGGACTAAAATCCTCATCTCCTGTGACCATTACAGTCACCAGACTGGTGTACGTGCTACCTTGATACAGGTTAGGGACTAAAATCCTAATCTGTGACCATTACAGTCACCAGACTGGTGTACGTACTACCTTGATACAGGTTAGGGACTAAAATCCTCATCTTCTGTGACCATTACAGTCACCAGACTGGTGTAATTACTACCTTGATACAGGTTAGGGCCTAAAAGCCTAATCTCTTGTGACCATTACAGTCACCAGACTGTTGTAATTACTACCTTAATACAGGTTAGGGACTAAAATCCTACTCTCCTGTGACCATTACAGTCACCGGACTGGTGTACGTACTACCTTGATACAGGTTAGGGACTAAAATCCTCATCTCCTGTGACCATTACAGTCACTAGACTGGTGTAATTACTACCTTGATACAGGTTAGGGACTAAAAGCCTAATCTCCTGTGACCTCTACAGTCACCAGACAGTTGTCGCTGTATACAGGCAAAATGCGCAAGGGCGTTGGCAAGGAACAAGGAAGTGGACGTGATGGTGTTGCAGGCAGAGGCCGAGGTCGTGGGCAAGCACTAATTTTGCAACAACAAAGGGCCACATCTCCTCGCTCGCACGTCCTGTCCCAAATTCTTGGGGCCCGCAGCAGTACACCGCTGTTGAACCAAGACCAGTGTCAACAGGTTGTTACTTGGATAGCGGATAATGCTTCAAGTCAGATGGGCACCTCCACCAACACCCTGTCTTCCACACGGTCAAGTGTCAGTAGCCGTGATACTGCACCGCACATTTCCCAACCTGATCCTCCTTCCTACCACCAGGCCGAGTACACGTCCACGGACATTACTGATCCCACACTAGGACACTCGGAAGAGCTGTTCATGTATCCATTCGCAGAATCTGGCCTGTCGCCACCTCCTCTTGAAGTGGGTGATGAGGAGATGGTATGTACAGATGCCCAAATATTTGAGCAGCCACGTTCTCACGAACGGAATGTTGGCAAAGTGTCTCAACAAGGGGTGGACGATGATGAGACACAATTGCCAGGAAGTAAGGAGGAGGATCAGGGTGCGGAAGAGGAAGATGACGTGGTGGATGATCCAGTAGCTGACCCAACATGGCAGGAGGATATGCAGAGCGAGGCCAGCAGTGCACAGGGGGAGGGAGGCGTAGCATCCCAACTAGTGATGGGCGAATCCTAAATTACTCGGAATCGCTTGACTCTAGCGAGTCCGAGCACAGGACTCGCTACTCGTTGCGAGTCTAGCGAGTCCAATGTTAATGAATGGGGAATAGGGATGGGTGAATCTACTCGTTAGGACTCGTTACTCGGCGAGTAGTAAGGGACTCGCAGGACTCGGTAGTCTGCGAGTTTCCCAGTGATTACTCGCACGAGTCCAATGCAAATCAATATCAATCCTAGTTTTGTCAGAAACGCTGACAACACTAGGATTGCCATTGTTTGCATTAGACTCGTGCGAGTAATCACTGGCTACTGTGCCAGTGATAGCAGGGAAACTCGCAGATAACTGCTGTTACATTGCGAGCCGAGTCCAGCTGTCTTCTCTGTGCAGCTCCAGGGTCCTAGAACCTGCCTGCTCACAGACATGATGTAGCAGAGCTGAGATTGTTCTCAGTCTGCTCATTCCCTGTGCATAGACATCTATATTTATGCACAGGGGATGTAGCAGAGAGGACATCACGTTTTGGACTACGTCGGACAGAAGAGTATTTTTTTAATTAAAGATGAAGTCCCTAATGGCTTTTTTTTTTATTTCAAATAAAAAATTTTCTCTGTGTTGTGTTTTTTTAACCCTTTATTGGAGATTCTTAGTGGCTGGGTCAAACGTGGCCTGACATTAAGAATCTCGGGCTTAATACCAGCTTGTATAACAAAGCTGGTATTAACCCCTTTATTACCCAGCGTGCCACTGCCACCAGGGCCGCTGGAAGAGCGGGGTTCAGCGCCAGAGGATGGCGCTTCAATGAACGCGCCATCTTCTGGGGCGGCTGCGGGCTGCAATTTGCAGCGGGGGGTGCCCAGAAAGCTTGGGCATCCCTGCGCTGTGGATTCCAGCCCCCAGCTGCTTAGCTGTACCTGGCTAGACATAGAAATTGCGCGGAGCCCCACGCATTTTTTTTATTATTTAATGAATTTCAGAGTCAGAGTCTCAGAGTCAGAGTCTCAGAGTCGGAGTCTCGGAGTCGGAGTCGTCTCGGAGTCGGAGTCGCCTCGGAGTCGGAGTCTCCTCAGAGTCGGAGTCTCCTCAGAGTCGGAGTCGCCTCAGAGTCGGAGTCGCCTCGGAGTCGGAGTCGCCTCGGAGTCGGAGTCGTCTCGGAGTCGTCTCGGAGTCGGAGTCGTCTCGGAGTCGGAGTCGTCTCGGAGTCGAGTCGGAGTCGTCTCGGAGTCGGAGTCGTCTCGGAGTCGTCTCAGAGTCGTCTCGGAGTCGGAGTCGTCTCGGAGTCGGAGTCGTCTCGGAGTCGGAGTCGTCTCGGAGTCGGAGTCGTCTCGGAGTCGGAGTCGGAGTCGTCTCGGAGTCGGAGTCGTCTCGGAGTCGGAGTCGGAGTCGTCTCGGAGTCGGAGTCGTCTCGGAGTCGGAGTCGTCTCGGAGTCGAGTCGGAGTCGTCTCGGAGTCGGAGTCGTCTCGGAGTCGGAGTCGTCTCGGAGTCGAGTCGGAGTCGTCTCGGAGTCGGAGTCAAAAAAATGCGTGGGACTCCGCGCAATTTCTATGTCTAGCCAGGTACAGCTAAGCAGCTGGGGGCTGGAATCCGCAGCGCAGGGATGCCCAAGCTTTCTGGGCACCCCCCGCTGCAAATTGCAGCCCGCAGCCGCCCCAGAAGATGGCACGTTCATTGAAGCGCCATCCTCTGGCGCTGAACCCCGCTCTTCCAGCGGCCCTGGTGGCGGTGGCACGCTGGGTAATAGAGGTTAGGGCCAGCTTTGTATTATCAGCTGGCCCTAAGCCCGAAATTTATGGCGGTCACGCCAATATTAGACATGACCGCCATGAATTTCTATTAAATTGTTTTAAAAAAAACACAACACAGAGAAATTTTTTTATTAGAAATAAAAAAAAAAGCCATTAGAGACTCCATCTTTAATTAAAAAAATCCTCTTCCGTCCGACGCAGTCCAAAACGCGATGTCCTCTCTGCTCATCCCTGTGCATAGATATAGATGTATATGCACAGGGAATGAGCAGACTGAGAACAATCTCAGCTCTGCTACATCATCTCTGTGCACAGACATTCATGTCTGTACACAGGGAATGAGCAGACTGAGAACAATCTCAGCTCTGCTACATCATCTCTGTGCACAGACATTCATGTCTGTACACAGGGAATGAGCAGACTGAGAACAATCTCAGCTCTGCTACATCAGGCAGCAGGCAGGCTCTAGGACCCTGGAGCCAGCACACAAAGAAGACAGGACTCTTATCTGTGCGAGTTTCCCAGCCAGCGATTACAGTTGCAAAGTAAACGAGTCCAATGCAAATAAATGACAAAACTAGGATTGCTTCAGGCTGCAGCTTCCGAGACACATCTGCGATTTGTAAATCTCACACTACTCGCTATTACTCGCTTCCCCATTCATTAACATTGGACTCGCTGCGAGTAATCCTGTGCTCGGACTCGCTAGAGTCAAGCGATTCCGAGTAATTTAGGATTCGCCCATCACTAGCTGCAACCTAGAGGAGCAGCACTTAGATGCAAAATTAGTGCAGACAAGAGTAGGTTTTTAGCACGAGGTTTTTGGTGTACCCTAATTAACGCTGCAACCTAGAGGAGCAGCACTTAGATGCATAATTAGTGCAGACAAAAGTATGTTTTTAGCACGACCCTAAGTTTTGAAATTAAGTCCCCGAAGGTGGACTAGTCAGACACAAATGCTGACTACAATAGCGTGTCTTTTGACGTATCTTAATTTACGCTGCAACAGACAGTAGCAGCACTTAGATGCAAAATTAGTGCAGACAAGAGAAGGTTTTTAGCACGAGGCTTTTGGTGTACCTTAATTAATGCTGCAACCTACAGTAGTGTGGCACCCTGGCACATTGTTGGGCACCACAGAACTCTTGGTACGTAAATGGAGTGGAAACAGCAAGCATCACTCAAAAATAAACGAAACACCTAACAACACCTTTAGAACACCTCTGTTTCACCCCAGGCCTCTAGGGGGAGCTCCACTGGTCACTTTAAGCCAGCTTCCCTATAAATAAGGTCCTGGAGGGAGAAACAGCAGAGTGTGCAGACGCTAGGAGAGCTGCAGGAAGTGTGCAGTTACTGGTTCTGGAGCCACACTAGGCCCAAACCAGCACACCCAACAAGTGAGAGACCCTTGCAACTGGGGTCATAGGACAGGAGAAGAGCACCTCCTCTCAGGGACTGAAGAGTTACCCTAACTCTCCCTAACAATCCGGTTACTGGAACCGAGCTGTGGGAATTACAACGTAAACTGCAGAGAAACCAGCACCGCAACCAGGGAGTCTAGCCCCCTGTTCACCTGAAGCACCCACGGATGAGAGCCCAGGGAAGAGCATTGATCCAGCTTAATCCCTTTAATAGCGCCCTCAGTGCAGTTAACCCAGGTGAATCACGTTCCACCGAACGTACAGCCCAGTCCGGCAGGATTCCATATCTACCTGACCTCACCAGAAAGAGAGAGAAAGGAAGCCTACATACTGCTTGCTGTGGAAACCCCAGGAGTGTCAACCTCATCACCCGGTCCAAGTGTACCTGTTGCCACCAGTAAAGGTACCTAAAAGACTTTGTGTGTGTCAGCATTATTCCTGGACTTAACACGCAGCACTACAAAGCTGCCATATACCATCAAGTGCAGCTCCTGGCTCCGGGGACTCCGCTCGTCCTGTGGGGAGCGTCCCATCTTGCTGCCGTACATCCCCCGGAGGCCCAAGCAGCGCCGGTGAAATCACTGGAATTCCCGCAGGTGGCGTCACGACAACTACGAATTAACCCCTATCCATTCACATAACCCCTTTTGATCTGGACCACCAAGCCCCACAGCCGCAGGCGCGGAACCGTGACAGGAGAAGCAACGCCTGTGTCGTGAAGACCCGGTTACAGTGAGTCAGTAGCAGCAATTAGATGCTAAATTGGTGCAGACAAGAGTTGGTTTTTAGCACAAGGCTTTTGGTGTACCCTAATTTGAGCTCAAACCCACTGCTGCCTATAGTGAGCTAAATAAATCCCTAAAAGCACGGTTTTTGGGATGGATGAGCCTGGAAACCAGCCCCAGATGTGATGCAGGCTGGTATACTGGCACAGCGAAGTTTGGTAGATACCCTGCCTGCCTGTATACTGCTATAGTAGTCCTCAGAAGGACTGTTGTGGTAATTAGATTGTCAGCCCTGTGCCTACACTAGCTGAAAGGCCACAAATCTGTCCCTCAATCAGCAGCAGCTCTCCCTACACTGACTGTCTGTGGAGCAGAGTGACGAGCACAGCGCGGTCAGGCCTTATAAAGACGCTGTGCGGCCAGCCAATCACTGTAATGCTACAACCAACATGGCTGTGGCATTACAGTGTCTGTCAGCCAATCCCTGCATGCGGGCTGGCTCTGTAAAGAGCGCCAACATGCAGGGAGGTGGACCCCGAGCACAGCACGAGTATCGCGAGATTACTCGGTACTCGCCGAGTACCGAGATATTCATGCGAGTATTGACAAGCATACTCTCTACTCTCATGTGCAATCTCCTTTGTTCACATATACCTACAGCAGCAATGCAGTCATATTCTCTCACTTCCATTTTGCAGTAAGTGTATTTTTCCCTTTGTTTGTAATGTTCCCACGGCAGTAATGCATGGCCATAATCTTTGATTTAATTGTAAGTGTTCTAGTGTGCAGCTGCACAGCTTTTATAGGGTAGAGATTGGGCACAGGGTCAAGAAGGAGAGAGTCAGGCTAGTCTGAAATACCACGGTGGAGTCCAGGTCTCTCCACAACGTGACTCCAAACATCGGGGCTTCTTCCCATGTAATGCGGTGGAGAATATCATACTAACACTGTTTTTAAGGTTGGAGTCCATCCAGTTCAATGATAGCCTAACATGTTGAGCCAGAGGAGGCACAGGAATCCCATGTGGCAACACTAAAGGTACCTTTACACGCCGCCACAACAGGATGGATACCAACCGCTACTTCACGTGCACGAGCACGCCCAAACGGTTACAAACGGGAAACGCACCTCCTTTACACGCCGCCACAAGGTGCGCTACGCTACGCAACATCTATAGCTAGATACATCGCCGGGTGTCTCAAGTAGCCATCTGTAGCTCATTTACACACCGCTACAACCAGCTACTATGGGCGGACCTGGTGCAGCAGGGACAGCACATAGGCGTGCTCCAATTGTGGATTACGAGACGTCCGTACGCTGATAGGAGAAAGCAAAAATACCATGATTGGGCAGGCATCGCAGGAGGCAGATTAATACTTGACGCTCGAGCAATTGTGTAGTGTGACTGGTCAGCTCCTTAAATATGCCGCCCTGTGCGGCGAAAACCAATCGCAACGCAGGAGCTTCCTCCAATGATCGCTGAAGGGGGCGCGGAAACCCGGAGCCTGTGTCACTCCCCAGCTACATAGCATGGTGTAGAAACAACCCTTCTGTTCCTTCTTTACACGCCGATACAGCTCGCTACAATCGGCTTTGTTGCCATCTGTTTATGGGCAGTGCTCGTAAACATATTTATCTGTAGCCGGCTGTGTCGTCCCGTCTTCAGACGCCGCTACTACGGGCTATATTGGCGCGACAAGCTACATTTGTAGCCTGTAGCGGGTTGTATCCATCCTGCAGTGGCGGCGTGTAAAGGTACCTTAAGCTCCACATTGGGGAAAAAATTCCTTCCTGACTCCAGATACGGCAATCAGACTAGATCCCTGGATCAACGCCCTATCAAAGAATCTAGTATGTATAACTGGTAATATTATAGTTTTCAAGAAAAACTATTAGAGTCTTATGATGGAAATTAAGGCAATTTGGGGCTAGGACAATAAAAAATAATAATTGCATGAAAATGTGCAGATTTCTGTGCATTGGTTGGAAAAGAAGTTGTAGAAGATTCTCTGTCTCCAATACATTAAAGATAAAAAAGTAACTTACGTTACTGGGAAGTCATCGAGTCCCACTGCTCACAATCCAGACTGTGAAACTAACAAGGATCTGTCCAGAACTTTCTATAGGTTCATGGAAAGGGTCTCATCAGAAAAGAGATCCTAGAGACAAAGTGATTCATCTGTGTCCTTCACATCCCAAGATCAATAGAAGAAATTCAATTCTAAACTGAACATTATGTGTGGGGGGGGAGGTATCAGGAAATTATAGAGATGTATGGAGAGGAGAGGTTATATACTGGAGATTATATGTGGGGGGGGAGGTATTAGGAAATTATAGAGATGTATGGAGAGGAGAGGTTATATACTGGAGATTATGTGTGGGGGGGAGGTATCAGGAGATTACAGAGATGTATGGAGAGGACAGGTTATATACTGGAGTTTATGTATGGGGGGGGAGGTATCAGGAGATTATAGAGATGTATGGAGAGGGCAGGTTATATACTGGAGATTATGTGTGGGGGGAGGTATCAGGAGATTATAGAGATGTATGGAGAGGACAGGTCATATACTGGAGATTATGTGTGGGGGGGGAGGTATCAGGAGATTACAGAGATGTATGGAGAGGGCAGGTTATATACTGGAGATTATGTGTGGAGGGAGGTATCATGAGATTATAGAGATGTATGGAGAGGACAGGTCATATACTGGAGATTATGTGTGGGGGAGGTATCATGAGATTATAGAGATGTATGGAGAGGAGAGGTTATATACTGGAGATTATTTGTGGGGGGGAGGTATCAGGAGATTACAGAGATGTATGGAGAAGACAGGTTATATACTGGAGATTATGTGTGGGGAGGTATCAGGAGATTATACAGATGTATGGAGAGAACAGGTTATATACTGGAGATTATATGTGGGGGGGAGGTATCATGAGATTATAGAGATGTATGGAGAGGAGAGGTTATATACTGGAGATTATGTGTGGGGGGGAGGTATCAGGAGATTACAGAGATGTATGGAGAAGACAGGTTATATACTGGAGATTATGTGTGGGGTGGAGGTATCAGGAGATTATAGAGATGTATGGAGTGGACAGGTTATATACTGGAGATTGTGTGTGGGGGGAGGTATCAGGAAATTATAGAGATGTATGGAGAGGACAGGTTATATACTGGAGATTATGTGTGGGGGGAGGTATCAGGAGATTATAGAGATGTATGGAGAGGGCAGGTTATATACTGGAGATTATGTGTGGAGGGAGGTATCAGGAGATTATAGAGATGTATGGAGGGGACAGGTTATATACTGGAGATTATGTGTGGGGAGGTATCAGATTAGGACAGAGATGTATGGAGAGGACAGGGTATATACTGGAGATTACGTGTGGGGGGGGAGGTATCAGGAGATTACAGAGATGTATGGAGAGAACAGGTTATATACTGTAGATTATGTGTGGGGGGGGAGGTATCAGGAGATTATAGAGATGTATGCAGAGGACAGGTTATATACTGGAGATTATGTGGGGGGGAGGTATAGGAGATTATTTGAGATGTATGGAGAGGGAAAAAGGTTATTTACTGGAGATTATTTTGGGGGGGTATCAGGAGATTATTGAAAATGTATTGGGAAAAGGGCAGGTTTTATACTGGAGATTTGTGTGGGGGGGGGTATCAGGGGGGTTTATAGAGAATTTTATGGAGGGCAGGTTATATACTGGAGATTTATGTGTGGGGG
>JARQOC010001448.1:0-41129 GCA_033576535.1 Allobates femoralis
GCCGCTGCTAAGGTAAACAGAGGGTTTCTATGGGGCAGCGTTCTTCCACAGCGCATAGCATTAACACTATGCGCTGCAGGGAACATTTCTACGTTTTTAGTGCTTGCATCAGCCGCAAGGGCTGACACAAGTGTGACCCTAGCCTTACTATGCAATTCTATTGCAGTTCAACTAGTCCTACTCTACCTTGTCAGATAAAGTCCACCTGAGCTCTGTTAAAAGGCTCTCACTCCGAGAAAGGAGAGAGTACCAAATGATGCATTCCTCACCATGATGTCAGGGCTGGGAATAGGTACAGGGGTTGTCCAGAGATTACAACTCCTTTCACATTAGCGCTACGCACAAAGAACTTTTTAGAACAAATGAACAACAATTACGTCAACACTTTTTACTATCCGCTAATGCTATTAGAAAACATGATCCAGAAAGCTTTAGGACAGATGTCACGGCATAAATGCTTACTTTACAGTACCCCTCCTCCATACAAAAAAAAAACCTGTGGTCATTAAATACAGCTGAGGAAAAACCCATGTAGAGATGCGGACACCTTTTAAACAATGGTATCTGCATGACATTATGACGGAAGAGCTGAAACACGTGCACGCAGCAATGTGCTGGAATTTGTAACTTCAAACAGATGGTTGCATACTTAAACACAAAATAAAGCGGGTTATTTCAGCATCAGATATACATATGAACCGGCTCGCTGGACACAGTTCAAGGTTAGGTTTTAAATGCCCAATCAACATCCAATCCCTCAAGGAAAATTAGAATTTTCAAAACAGAATTCCTGCTGCTTTGTAAAAGGAGTGGTTGGTACTATTAAGGTTATAAAGAAAAAAGGGCTTGGATCTACAAACATTTTTAATATACCTTTGGCTTAAATATGATGCACAGATGCCAGGAGAAATGGCAAATATAATAAGAAAATGAAATACAGTTTTTGATTGTAGTGACTTAATAAACTGGAGTTGCAGGGTGGGTTCAATAGGGTCCGAAGGAATTATGTTTTTCGTGTAAGTAAAGAGCTGAATATGGACTGCAGATTTAGGATATGGAGAATGTTAGGGAAACACTGAAGGATAAGGTTTACTTCTTTTTTAAGTTAAGTTGAAAATAACCATTGCAATGTTATTCATTTGTAATCTACTTACCTCATCAGCTGCTACTCTATCCCTTCACACCTGCTGCTGACACAATAGAGTCCGTCGGGGGGGGCTTGTGGGGACCCTACATGCCTCGTGCACAATGCAAAGATCATCAAGTCTGTGTACCGTAACTTGCCGATCAACTATTTGGCCAATCACAGCATTTATGCTCTCTTTGAATGTTTCCGGTGCACATGTCTGTGCTGGTTATTAATTCAGACTGTCTATATTGAGTATTTTGCTTTTCTCGTCTCTAGGCTTATTTTATGACCCTGCCGTATGGATATCCTCTTGGTCATTCCTGGACTAACATTAAAGGGGAATTTCAGGGTGAGAAAACTTTTTAGTAGTGTCCCTGCCTACCTACATGATGAAGCAGAGCTGTACACTACAGTTCTAGGATCTATAGATTGCTTTTACATCAATAAAATCATACCTGCTCTTTTGCACTTACCCCTCCCCTCAGGGGACTGAGAATTTCAGCCTCATGCTGCAACTGTGACAGGAGATGTCTCGGGGATATAGACCCTGGGGGCTCGAGGATCTTCCTACATCCCTATCCCTCACACTTCTGTATGTGCAGCGGGAGTGAGAGGGGGGTCTGGGAGGGGGCGTGGGTGCTGGCCCCATGGTCATAGTACAATCCTGCCCCTGATATACCATCCTATGTAATGTAACAGGGCTGTTTTCACTTCAAATAGCAGTCATGTCACCAAGCAGATATAAATACATGCTATGATCTTCTGCTGTACAGTGATATGATGGTGCATAATGTGTGCTGTCATGTATGAGGTCGGGATCACAGGCAGAGCACTGCATTGATCAATTCAGCACTGTCATGTCCGAGCTGAAGACGTGCTCTAAGTAAGTGCTATACTTCTCATATTTTGCTCCTTCATATAGTATAATGCCCCTTTCATTGCATTCTATTCTACTATATAATTGCCTAATCGTGTCTGTCACAGAAATCGCAGGTCAGTTCGCCAGCGCTCATTGGTCGCCGCCAGCCGCGGCAACCAATGAGCGCAGCGTATGCAAAACAGCCACGCACATTAGCGACGCAGAATTGTCGTGACAGCGCTACACTCGCTTAGCGGGGGGGAAAGCTGACTTCACTGTCGGCTTTCCCACCCCGCTACTTGAAATGAACAGCTGATGCTTTGGAATCAGCTGTTCATTCAGAGTAACCGGCCCGATAAAAATAATAAAGAATGAATACTTACCCTCCGACGGGTGTTTGGGTATCCGGGAGCAGGTCAATTCCTGCGGCGACTCCCGGCTCCCGGATACCCAAACACCCGTCGGAGGGTAAGTATTCATTCTTTATTATTTTTCATACATTTGCCTTTATTTAATTTTGATTTCGCAGTGTGTATTAATTCACTGCGAAATCAAATGGGAGCGGTCACACATGGCACAGAGGGGAGGAGGAACAGGATTCTTCCTCCCTTCTGTGACATCAGATGCAACAGCACCAACCCCTATGGGAGAAAACGCAGGTGCTGCTGCGTAAAGAATTAACATGTCAATTCTTTAAGCAGCAGCGTTTTCTCCCATAAAAGCGCAGGGTATTTTTACGCAGTGTCTGAACGGCAAAGTGAATTTCCCATTCACTTTGCTGGCAGACACAAGGCACATTGCGTATTTTTGAAAGGCGCGCGTAAAAGAGCGCACAAAAATATGCAATGTGTGAACGTAGCCTAATACATACTTACAGGACCTCTGATGATGTCACAATCTTGGCCGGAGCAAGGTCACATGACTGTGACATCACCAGAGGTCCTTAAGCTAAACACACACAAAACCAGGAGCCAGGTACTGCAGACCACTTACACCCACACACCCTACACTCACGCTCACCCTGCACTCAGGTCACACTCAGCCCTGCACTCAGATCACACTCACCCTGCACTCAGATCACACTCACCCTGCACTCAGGTTACACTCACTCTGCACTCACGTCACACTTGCCGTGCACTCACTCACACTTGCCCTGCACTCACGTCACACTCGCCCTGCACTTCCACACACACTCACCCTGCACTCACCTCACACTTAGCACTAAACTCATCCTGCACTCACGTCACACTCACCCTGCACTCACGTCACACTCGCCCTGCACTTCCCTCACACTCACCCTGCACTCACCTCACAGTTAGCACTAAACTCATCCTGCACTCATGTCACACTCTGTCCTGCACTCACGTCACACTCTGTCCTGCACTCATGTCACACCCTGTCCTGCACTCACGTCACACTTAGCCCTGCACTCACGTCTCACTCACCTTGCACTCACCTCACACTTAGTCCTACACTCACCTTGCACTGACATCACACTGTCTCTCTAACGCAAAACCCACGTTGCTGATTGTTCGTGGCTGGTTGGACGCGACCAATCAGCGACGCGGGATTTCCGTTACAGCGAAACAGGCACAGTCCGCCCGGTTTCCCGGCCCCCCTTCGCTCTGTCTCCTGCCTGCTGCTCACCTGCTCCATACTCCCTCCCGGCCGCTGCTCCTTGCTCTATCTGCCCTTCATGTAATATGATGCGACCCACATTGTCTTCCATACATTATAATGGGCCTTCCAAATATTAGAATGGTCCCCACATGACCCTGCAAGTATTATAATGGCTCCCATATATTTCTTAAAATATTATAATTACACCTACATAGACCTCTTTATAGTATAATGAGCATGACATTGCCCTCCATATAGTATAAAAAGCCATCTCAGTGCAGCGATCCCGATTCAGTGATGTAATCGCACCTGCTGCGCTAAGACGTCAGAGCTCAGATGCAGAAGGAGAATGATGAAGAGGTGAGTAGATAGATCCCTCTTCCATCATTGCTTTTAATTGTATCATCATCTATGATATAACACTGTTGAAAGTGTAATGGAACACAGGGAGGCCCCACGTCGGCACCGGGCCCCCCTCCCCGACTCACAGGCCCCATATCTTAATTAACGCTTTCAAAGTGAGAACTATCTCCTGCATCATCTGCAAGCAGCCAGGCACAGTCTAAAACTCTAAACCTTCACAATTATCATCAACCTATACTTTATACATGGACTTGCTTAATGCCAGCAATATCTCTACGTATTCTCAGGTAAGAATGATATAGATGTGTCACATGATAAGGTGAGCAGGGACAACAAAGGGTCCCTGCAATATATGAGAACTTTTATTTTTACCCCTGCTGTACATGCTCACATTGTTTATTCTTCACATTCTAAGGCTGGCTTCACACTATGTTTTTTACCATCCTGTTTTGTTCGTTTTTGAAACAAACAGAACAGGATCGTTTTTGGCCCCCATGTATCCCTATGGCACCGGATTGGCCCCATTTGGCCATCCGATTTTGTGAATCCGGTGAAGGGTTCGTTTCTGTCCTGTTTTTCACCGGTCCCAAAAATGATGCCTGCAGCGTTTATGGGCTCCGGTGACAAAACCAGACAGAAACGATTCCTGTGTGGAAGGATGGAAGCAGAGGATGAGGTGAGTAAGTGCAGGCTGGGGGAGATGGTGCGGCCTGGATTATAGGTGGTGTTTTTTCTTTTTTTTAAATGTTTCTAATTTCCCAATACAGCTTCCTAGACAAGTGCAGGGTTCACATCCGCTCTGAGGGATCGTTGTACAGCCAGGCATCATGTTTGATGAGGAAATGCGGCCAATGTTGGAAGTGAGCACCTAATGTTGTATGAGAAATAGTGTTCCACATTTATTTTGTCTTAGTTACACATTGATTTTTTAATAACAATTCACTTGTCATATTGTAGGAGTATTCTGATACCGAGGTGGAGCAGGGAGATAAGGTGGGGACGACAGTTGGTGGTGTGGAGCATGTTAGCATTAGACAAGCTGAAATGTTCTTTTTTTAATTCTGAATATGTGACAATATAAAGAGTAGGTTTATTGTCCTCCACTTTAATACTTTTGTCTTTGAGTTGATTACTTTCACTTCCAAGGATCATAGGATAAGTTAGGGATGTTTTTAATGTGTGGGTTCCCCCCCCCCACAGGGAGCAGACGCGGAAGGAGGAGAGGCCTCACAATCATCCCAGGGTCGTCGGAGGTGGAAGGAGCCATGTAAGTCCACTTCCGCAAGTGACACACCAAAGAAATGTAATGTATGAATGCAATGTGGATTGTAAATGTTTGTGTTTTTTTTCTTTTTTATTCAACAGCCTTCAAAAAGACGAGCTCAAGTTGCTGAGGAGGAAGTAGTGGACACAGAGGTCCTTATCCACCTGGTAGAGGAACATCCCCCTCTGTGGAACTAGCAACTACACCTCCATGCCAATTTTGGGCATACCTGACGACTCTGGGATAAGGTCTGTGCTGGGGTGGAACAGACTGAACGAAAAAGGCCAAGATCGTCAGCGTAAGTATATTCTGTTATCGCGATCCTCCCCTTACTATTGGCTGTTTTAACACAACCTTTTTACGTGAAATCAGCCAACAATAGTGTTCTTCCATGGTATAGAATATATTTTACAAATTTTGTTCAGTTTCTACAGGTCACATGGTGGTGTACAAGTGGCGACACATTCGGGACAACTTCAGAAAGCAGTTTAATGCGGAGATGCTGGCTGCCAGTGGGACCGGGGCGTCGAAAAAAACACTATACCGGTACTCCCATATTCTTCAATTTTTGAGACCCTGCATGATGACAAGAGTGTAAGGCCAGGGTCACATTTCCGTTTTTGTTGCAAAATCCTGATCCGGTTTTGAGCTTTTAAAAAGCTCAAAACCGGACCAGGAAACGCTCCTCATAGGAGCCTATGCAAAACACCGGATGGCTTCACAAGCCATCCGGTGGCCGGATCCGGCACTGCTGCCTGCGTTAAAAATCATGCAGGCAGCAGTTTTCGCAGCGTTTGCCGGGACCGCACTGCGGTCACCGGATGGCTCAGGATGTGTAATCCTGAGCCATCCGGTAACTGCAGAGTTTGCGGATCCCGGCTATTGCCGGGATCAGCAAACCTAGTAAAGAGTTAAATTGATTGCTAAATGACTGTTTGAGGTCTGTAGGGGGCTTAGACCCCCCTACAGACCGGCCGCCCACTTCGGTGGCCTCCTACTACAATATCCCCGATGGCACGGGCTCATCCGAGCCCGTGCAAGTCCCCACACCCCCAGCCCTCCGAATTACTATACCGGGGTGCCTGCACCCCTCTGGTATAGTTATTCCTGTATGTGTGGTAAATGATATATTAAAGTATTGCAGTTCATATCTACGTGTCTTCTCCTGCCGTGTTTAGCTAAATCCATGGGCGGGGCTGTTTGCGGCAGCCTCCGCCCCCTCATTTCTCATGGCCGCCCCCTCTTTGCCTCATCCATTGATGTGAGGCCGGACGCGTCATGAAAGGGGCGGGGCGAAACGCGTCACACCGTGCGCCCCGCCCCTTTCATGACGCGTCCGGCCTCACATCAATGGATGAGGCAAAGAGGGGGCGGCCATGAGAAATGAGGGGGCGGAGGCTGCCGCAAACAGCCCCGCCCATGGATTTAGCTAAACACGGCAGGAGAAGACACGTAGATATGAACTGCAATACTTTAATATATCATTTACCACACATACAGGAATAACTATACCAGAGGGGTGCAGGCACCCCGGTATAGTAATTCGGAGGGCTGGGGGTGTGGGGACTTGCACGGGCTCGGATGAGCCCGTGCCATCGGGGATATTGTAGTAGGAGGCCACCGAAGTGGGCGGCCGGTCTGTAGGGGGTCTAAGCCCCCTACAGACCTCAAACAGTCATTTAGCAATCAATTTAACTCTTTACTAGGTTTGCTGATCCCGGCAATAGCCGGGATCCGCAAACTCTGCAGTTACCGGATGGCTCAGGATTACACATCCTGAGCCATCCGGTGACCGCAGTGCGGGATTCTGCACACATTTTTGAAAAAAAATGTGTGTGCCCGGCATTGCGTTCACCGCATCCGGATCCGGATGCGGTGAATGCAATTTAGGTATTCAATGTGACCCTACCCTAAGTATGCTTCTGTGACCTTTTTTTTTTTTTACCTCAGTTTTACTATTTCTGTTGTAGTACAGTTTGCTGAACCTTTATGTATCCTTTTTTTTTCTGGTCCTTCAGTATGCGATTCTGACCTTACTTATTCAACACATTTTTTACATTAAGGGTAAGTGCACATCAGTCGTTTTGTGGGCTGCTTTTGGACGTTTTCCGTCGGCGTTTTCCGCTCCGTTTTATGTAAATTTATGTTAATCCAACCCTGCGTTTGGATTAACATGCTAGTCAATGGATTTTCGAAAACGCTGTGTACATTACAACGTTTTTTCGTCTGGTCGTTTTCAGTGAAATCTGGGTTTTTCCAGCGTTTTACAAAAATAGAGCAAGTGACTTCTTTGGCGCGTCTTTCCAGCGATTTACGCCGTTTTTGGAATCATTGGAGCGAATGGAGCTGTGCAAGGACGTCGAGAAAACGTCGGCCAATCGAAAAACGGCGTTTTTTGGACGGAAAACGCCGACCTGAAACAGGAAGCAGGAAGCTGGAACAGGACCAAAAACAACAACAAGGCACGACGATGGCGTGGTATCGGAGGATGCAGATCAATGTGCCCCGTCTGCTGACTCTGGTAAGTATGTACATCACCAGCCAAAGCATGTGCCAGCCCTAGGGGGACTTGTGCCAGGCCTGGGGGTATATGGGGATGGCCACAGGGGACGTGTGCCTGCACAGGTGTATATGGGGATGGCCACAGGGGACGTGTGCCTGCACAGGGGTATATGGGGATGCCCGTAGGGGACGTGTGCCTGCACAGGGGTATATGGGGATGGCCACAGGGGACGTGTGCCTGCACAGGGGTATATGGGGATGGCCACAGGGGACGTGTGCCTGCACAGGGGTATATGGGGATGCCCGCAGGGGACGTGTGCCTGCACAGGGGTATATGGGGATGGCCACAGAGGACGTGTGCCTGCACAGGGGTATATGGGGATGCCCGCAGGGGACGTGTGCCTGCACAGGGGTATATGGGGATGGCCACAGGGGACGTGTGCCTGCACAGGGGTATATGGGGATGGCCACAGGGGACGTGTGCCTGCACAGGGGTATATGGGGATGCCCGCAGGGGACGTGTGCCTGCACAGGGGTATATGGGGATGGCCACAGGGGACGTGTGCCTGCACAGGGGTATATGGGGATGGCCACAGGGGACGTGTGCCTGCACAGGGGTATATGGGGATGCCCGCAGGGGACGTGTGCCTGCACAGGGGTATATGGGATGCCCGCAGGGGACGTGTGCCTGCACAGGTGTATATGGGGATGCCCGCAGGGGACGTGTGCCTGCACAGGGGTATATGGGGATGCCCGCAGGGGACGTGTGCCTGCACAGGGGTATATGGGGATGCAAGCAGGGGACGTGTGCCTGCACAGGGGTATATGGGGATTCCCGCAGGGGACGTGTGCCTGCACAGGGGTATATGGGGATGGCCACAGGGGACGTGTGCCTGCACAGGGGTATATGGGGATGGCCACAGGGGACGTGTGCCTGCACAGGGGTATATGGGGATGGCCACAGGGGACGTGTGCCAGCCATAGGGCACCTCTGGCAGCCCTAGGGTCATGTGGATTACATGGGTGAACGTGGGCCAGCCTTAGGGCAGTGTGGACAGCCCTGGGGAACTTGTGTCAGCCTTGGTTGCCGTGTTACATGACAGGGCTCTTACCTCTGCACTTGGCCAGACACCTGACCAACAGGGCTGGGCAAAGTTGCGCAGGGATGATCTCAATGTACACTGGGACAGTAGGCCACAGCAGGCCAGAGTGTTTTTTTACGGATGCAGTGTAGGGGGACCAGACAGTATTGCACCTTAGTAACCAGTGTTTCAGCCCTGAAGCAGTGGAGGGGGTCAGGGCAGTATGCCTGGAGCAGGAGACCAAGCTGCACTTTGTGTAAAAATGTTTCTGTTCCTTTTTTACTTTGAACCGGGATTTAAATTGACCACCTTTGTGTCTTGTAGATCGAAGCACACCCTGATATCTGGGATGCTGCGTGTCCCGCGTACAGTGACCGGCAAAAAAAAGCCCAATCATGGACATCAATCTGTCGCCAATTATACAGGGAATTTGATGAGGCGGAGCGTGATCTTCAAAATATCATAGGTACCATATATCCACGTGTCTAATGTGTTTTTGTTATCCACATATTTTGGGTTCAAAGTCTACTCCTCAGCTTTGGCAATGGTCAATATGGTAGCTGTGTGCTGTGTCCATGCCTGTGGAGGAAGGAGGAGGCGTGGAGAGGTAGCAGAATTAACATCCCCGTTAGCTGATTTTGAGAATGCACTGGTTCCCCCTCTCAATCAGCAACATGGTGAAACAGTGCATAAATGCATTTTTCTAACACAAATGATGCCAATTGCCTCCCCTGCTTGAATGTCTCCCCCCCCCCCACCGTATGCTAGGATTCATATCCTCGGTCATCAGCACATGTGCATCTTCATCCGTGCTCACGTCATGCTAGCATACGGGCTGATGTGACTGGCATGTTGCATGACGTCCTCACAATCAAAGTGATGTTGAACCAGCCTCACGCCGTCATCTTGGAGCCAGTCATCACCGATGAACCTGCACGCACAATAGAGATGAAGACCTAGGATGCTGATTTAAGCAGGCGTGGGTGATTCAAAGCACGTGTTCAAGTTACTGCATTTTGGGGATGCATGTTTTACACCTTTGGGGCCGCAAGAACATCCCACCACTGGGACGGATGTTTAATGAAACTGTTGATGCTGCTGTATACACCAACGTGGAGGCTGCTGTCTAGGACGACTTGGTAATCCAGAACCCCTTTGATGGGCTCAAGACTCGCCTTACACACTAGTCAATCTGTTAGTGAATGTTTTTTTTAATCAAAGTAGGGGGGGCGCCTTAGACGTGGTTAGCTAGCTTTTTTTGTTTAAATTTTTTGGATAAAAAAAATGACACTCTCTGTGCTTTCCTTTATAGAAGAAGATGTTAAAAAAAGGTGGAAGTCAGTGCGGGACGCTTTCACCAGATTCCTTGCAAAGAGTGAAAAAAGTGGTGCTTCCCCACCAAAGAAGAAATGCCCATTTTACAATGAGCTACTCTTCACCCTCACCAGTCGCACTCTGCGCCCGTAAGTACTTACATTTCAACAGTTGTATAAATAATCGACAGCCAATAGCATGAGGACATGAGTGACAAGACAGCATCAGCGAGCATGAAGGCTGGCGGAAAGACCAGTGCAGGAGGAGTGGGAGATTGTGGGACACCATGCGTAGTATTCTGTCATTACCCATGCGTGGCTGTGTCGGCTGTGACTCCCAATATGACAGATGGCCAGTACATCTTGAAGTTTTTTTTTTTTTTTTTATTAAAATAACAAAAAAGAGGAAGGACATTGTAGTAGTGCCCTTATGGAAAAAATTATAATTTGAACAGTCCAAGGCTATAAAAATTCCACATTCCATCCGCCCTTAACAATTCAAGTATGGTCAGGATAGCTATGTTCGTATTAAATATGTAGCTTATAATATGTAAGCACTCACTATAACCAGATTTTTATTTTTTCAGAACGGAGGGCAATATAACTAGCCCGACCCATGTCGGCGAAGCGTCCGTGACGCCAACAGATGACGAAGCCGTGTTGAATTTGAGTGCATCGACCACAACTTCCTCTCCAAGTATTTCAATAGAAGGGGATGCGGCCAGTCAAACCTCATGTTCCCTTTCAGGAGCTGTGGGTGCAACATGTACTGTAGAGGCTTCGAGTACCATGAGATCCCCAACCACAACCCAGCCAGCATACACACGTAGGGGCCAAAAACAACAAAATAAACAGCCACAGTCACAGTTTGCTCAGGAGGCCATCAACCTCTTGAAAAGAGCAGAACAAGAAGACCGGTATGATAGAGCGGGGTCACATGTAGCTGATTGTCTAAGGGAAATTGGGCCAGATCGGGAGGCATCCTTTCTGTCAGTGGTGTATATATTAATAGATTACTACTGTGCAAAGAAGCCAATTCCTAGTGCGGTCACTATTATAAATAGCATCTGCCAAGTTTTTGAACCTCCAAGGGATCTTAGTAGCGTCACCAATCCAGCCACATCCAATGTAGGTCCCCACAAATGGCATGGATGAGACAAGATCAACATGCTTTTGGGCCGCGCCAGCAGGTGCAAGGGGAAAAATACACATCTTATAGGGCACAATTACACATGGAAGACAGCTCGGCAAGTGTTCAAATGTCGGGCCAACAAATGTTTGGAGGAGATGGGTCTCCTCATCAGTATACAACCTTGAATTGAATGTCATGTGATATTCTGCATTTGTCATATTAGATAGTTGATCATGTTTATACCTTGTTTTCTTTTTCAACACTCCGGTTTTACAGAGTGTCAAAAATACCGACAGATGTGTATTGTCAGGTCTAGGTTCTCTGCCTCTATGTGTGTCTTTTCCTTTAATTTTTGATCTGTCACCAATGTTTTGTGTGAACAAGTTGAGTTCTATTGTGCTAAAAATAAACCACGCTTTGGAACGTTTCTTTGCCTTTTTAATTCCATGTGTTTATAATCCACATTTTAGCCTTTAAATGACAGTTTTCTCTGTCAAAAAAATAAAACCAAACAAAATATGAACATTGTAATTAAATTAGTTAGATAAATGAACGTGATGTGCGCCACACTATCCATGGGATTCATCATCCAAGGTGAGGTTGCTCTTTGGTAACCATTGTTGGTGGGTAATATGGGGTGGTTAAATAGCTGCTCAATTCAATCCTGTATCCCTGAAAAATTGGTCCAAACATCCAAGACCGTTTGTGTCTTCTAGAACCTGTGTGAGTCTTCAAGGGATCACCTCCAAAATGAAATCTACATCTTCAATTTAGGGTAGGAGTTGGCACATGGCTAGCGCTGTACTGCCAGGACACGGCACCTTCAGGTCTCATGAAATAGTCCGCAAAGGTGTCTCTTACAGCCAAGGCATAATTTGGTGGGCGACCCAAACCCCAATTGATAGCTGTCTGTAATAAAGGCAGCTGCAATCCTTCCATCTGCTCGGTTCCATATTTTCGACCAAAATTATGAAGGACGCAGCTTGCCTTTATTACAGAATCAATTGTGTTTGGGGACACCTGAATGGCTGAATGCAAGACCCTCCACTGACTAGTCATGATACCGAAGGTGCATTCCACGGTACGGCGTGCCCGGCTAAGCCGATAGTTGAAGACCCTACGACGGTCATCCAGTCCCCTACGTGGGTATGGGCGCAGCAGGTTCGGCATCAAAGGAAAAGCCTCATCCGATACCATCACGTAGGGGACTGCATCCGTGGAACCGGGCAAAGGGCTATCAGCAGGTAAGGTCTGTTGATCTTGGAGTACTTGCAGGCCAATTTGTGAGTTTCTCAACACACGAGAATCCCCTGTACTACCATAGGCACCAACATCGATGGCAACAAATCGGTAATGAGCATCAGCCACCGCCATCAGGACCACTGAAAAAAACTTCTTATAGTTATAGAAGCGTGATCCTGATCGAGGAGGCTGTTTCACACGGATATGTTTGCCATCAACTGCACCTATGCAGTTAGGGAAGTTGGCCACAGACTGAAAGCCTGCCGCTACCTGCAACCAAGTCTCCTCGGTTGGAGAAGGCATCACTAATGGCTGCAACTGCTCCCAGATGACAGTGCACGTCACCTTTACAATCTGTGAAATGGTGCTTTTTCCCACCCTAAACTGAAGATGTAGCGACCCATAGCTCTCCCCAGTAGCCAGGAATCTGCAAAAAACAAAAAAAAATGAAATCATTAATCTAAAGTATGTATATTAGCTAACAATAAACGGCATGGGAGCAGGCAAAGACAAAACGTTGCGAAAATAGCTATTCCTAATTTATTCCCTAATTAATGATTCAAGTAAAATGATGGACACATTTTTCCGTGATACATTATTGGCTCATTTCCAGCATGTGTTGATGAGGTCAGGGCAAGAAAATACTTTAGGCCTATTTTTAAAAATTCTTTTTAGCCAAAAAAAAGGTCCTTGTGTGTGCCTTCACTGATTTATTTGCGTTAGCCTTGTTGTTTGCCCAAAAATATCCAGCATCATATCCAAATTTCGCCACATGAAGTCCTCTGTACATCGTCCAGATTGGGTTCATATCTAAATGGGCTCAAATTGGGTACTAAAAAAATTTGGTGGATATGTATTTCGTGGTCCATAAATTACGGTACACGGATACAATTGGCTTGTGACAAAAGGTCATAGGGTGTAAAACGTCAGCCCCGATACTGTGACATCACCCAAGGTCCTACTCTGAAGTACAATACATTGGCAGACAGCGAGAGGACAACGCAAGCAATAGGGACCACTTACCTTAATGTGATGAGCAGCCTTTCCTCGGCTCCTATAGCATTACGGAATCGTGTGTTCTGGAGGGTCAGCTTACTGCGTACAAGCTGCAAGAGCTCATCAAAAGCAGCGATGGTCAGCCGGCAAAAGGAGACAAATTTTTCCGGGTATCTAATTAAAAAAAAAAAATATCAAACAGAAATAACAAGCCCTTGTACAATAACATTGACATAAGGCATTTTCCATACTTTTGTATTAAATATTGTAATTGTGCACGTGCCTGATCAAGAGCCACGCAACACACAAAGCATTTTGAGCAAGGTGTAGTCTGCAAGCCACTCGGCCTCACAGACATTTCCAATTATAAGAGCAGAAACGTTCAAATTTGGGAGTATTGGAGTTACCTTCTTAAGTCTTGGTACAGCTGGCCAAAGTGCCCCTTAGTTTCACGGGTCTGTAGGAGGGGATGCACCCACATTCTGGGAGGTTGCTGGACCTGTGTAAAGGAAAGCAACCCAACAATGAACTATCAAACCATCAACAAACAGACTACGACCCACAATTAAACAGCAAAGGCCCATGTGACATAATAATTTTGCCATGAGACATCGACTTGATGATGATGGGGGCCATACACATGCTTGGGTATGTGGGTTTTCCAAGAGGAACAGCAGCTAATGATGATGCGTCAAATTAACTAACCCAGCCACACCCTCAGACTATATGGCGCTTATGTGCTCCAAAAAATTAACACAACATGCCTGATTTCACATTCAAAAATAAACATATATCTTACAGGCCGGGACAAATCATGCAGCTGGACATAAATGTGTAGGTTTGGCTTACCTCATCATCAGCCTCTTGCTCACATAGAAGCCAGTCGAGTATGGAGAGAAGCAAGACCTGTTGGTATGGCCTCCGCAGGCGCAAACGACGTGTTCGCGGCATGTTGTCTAGAAAGGTGATGCCTGTATGTAGCAAAATGCCTCACACAACTTGGTCACAATTTTTTTTTTTTGGTTTGGAGAATGGAACAGGAAGTGATGAAAGAATGTTTTTTTTTTTTTTGGTCCTTTTGAAGGCAACTTTATGTGTACACTCAAATCATCCAGTGGCAAAAAAAACCAAGTTTTCAAAAACGCCGAGAAAAACGCTGTAAAAACGGACGCAAAACGAGCAAAAAACGAGCAAAAATCCAGGGACACTGCTGAGCACAGAAAACTCAGTTTCTGCCAGTGTCCACCGTTTTTTGGACGTTCTGCTGAGATGCACAAACGTCAGATGTGCACATACCCTAAAGGTGAGTTTAGACGCTGCAACTTTGCTACCGATATCGCTGCAACGCCACAGGTTTTGTGACATTGCAGCTACATCGGCAGCAACATCGCTTCCTGTGACATACCCCGATCAGTACGTACTAAGTACCCTAATTATGTTTTTTGCACTGTAGCATTTTTAACTTTTTTTTTTTGCAGTATTTTGCTCATTTGTTGCTTTTTGTTGTTTACAATTTTTAGGCCCGAACTTGCGCCACTGGACAGTATCACCTTATTCCAGTCCTGGATTTATGTATGACCGTTGGGTGTTGGCGCATCGCTGCTAAGATGTCAGACAGTCTACCTGTCTGCCATCTCACCAGTGACCACATAGCGATGTTCCAGCGATCCTGGCCAGATGGGATCGTTGGTTGGGTCACTGGAACATCACTACGTGTAACGTAGCCTTAAGCTTCTAAGACTGTTATTGTTTAATTTGCTGCTATTTTTTTGTTGCAGGTTGATGTGAATCCAGATAAATGTGGCGCCCCTGCGGGTATTAGCCACAGTATAAGATCATAATAGTTGCACTCACTTAGAAAGCCAAGCCACTGCACTACCACCTTTGGCCAGTAGGGGGAGCTCCAGAGACACCAGAGACTTCCCTAGAGATAAAAACACTGGTTTGAGGTAAATTTTCAGACAGTTGGAGCCACGAGCTCAGAGTGACAGGAGCTGCATTGAGTTCCTGAGGACTGGCTGACAATTTCCAGGGCCAAGCCATCGGTCTGAGGAGGAGAAAACTGATAAGAGGAACACTTTCAGAATCGGGTAGCATCATTATCTACCCTAGATAAAAAGCGCAGATACGGATACCGGATCCGTGGCTGCATTAGTTATATACAATACAGCAACCGGAAAACATGAGGTAACAACAAGCTTCACAGGGCCAGACACAGCAACATACTAAGAGTTCAGCAGTACTCCCGGAGGGGTAAGCAGAGAGAGACAAAGGACTCAAGTTGCCTGTTGAGTGGGACCCAGAGAGGACAGATTTGGGCCGGCAGCGAGTTCACACACGGCAGCAGGGCCACATAGACAGCGCAAGCAGGAGGTAAAGGACCTGGTGGGGCCTGAGCAACTGAACCCCTATTGCAGACTCCGGAGACGGGACTTGTTGTATTATAGTTTGGTTGAAAGTAAACCAGTTAAACCTCATCTGTGCCTCAGCCTCTGATTTAACAGCTACCATCTATCCAGGATTGGGACCATCACCGCTGAGAGAATTTGCTGTGAATCAAGTAAGTGTCTGTGTCCTTAACATCTCCTCACCATACTTCCATCTTCATCCATCATTAACTTTAACATCACCTGTCCAGGGGACCCTACAGCCCTACCCGGAAAAGGGCTATACCATCTCAGCTGCCTCTCACCATCATCCCCTGGCCAGTACAAGGCAGCGGTGGCCATATATAGCCACATTATTCTGGGTGGCGTCACGACAATAACATCTACAAACTTTATAAATTATATAAACTTCTAAATCCCCTGTAAATACCCCCTTTTAGGAGTGTGCCAGCCTGGGGCCACGGCCTGGGTCCAGCCACCAGTGACTCCCCCAAGGAAAGGGACCCTGCGCCGGGTATCCCGGTCCCCTAAGCTGGGCGGCACATCTCTCTTTGGCGTCACGAACAGGATTTACCGTGCCTGGTTAAATCGGGTACTGTGTGCCGTGATTAATGCCGAAAATTGTGAGAAAATCCGAGAAAAATTGACTTTTTTATCAAAAAGTGATTTTCCCATTGGAAACCATTGAAATAGACTTTTCCCCATTGACTAACATTGAAACAAAATGGCCGCCAGCCTCTGAGGTAAAATTGCATCATCACTAATTACCTCATAACTGCCACAGCACGAGACTGCTATTTGAACTGTGTCATAGCCCTGAGCTCTGATCTGACTGAAAAATTTCAGATTCCGCCATTACTGAGCTCGCGGCGAGCAGAAGCAGTAGGGGGCGTATCTTTGTGGGCGGCACCAAGCTGAGAGCTCTGACGTCGGCAAAAGGGGAAAACCAATCCTGCTGCATAGCGGAAAGATTATACGCCATCCCGACGGAAGCAGAGGACCGGAAGGGTCCGAATTAACTAAGGGGGCGCAACATGTCGCAGCACGGAGACGCCGAAACACCCGGCGACACAAATGCAGCTGAAGCACAAAACAGAGCGCTCGGCAGCACAGCGGCTCAAGGTGCAGCGCCCATTATGCCGATGTTGATGCCATATACCCCAGGTGCTCCATGGCTTCCAGTGTATGAAGGTAAGCCTAATACTTTTGATGATTTTAAAGAAAAACTGCTGGCCTATTTAAACATGTTTCCAATGGCAGAAGCTCAGCGTGTCGGTTTGCTGATGGCACAGTTAAGTGGTAATGCCAAGCGAGAAGTCACAGCATGGTCCGCTGATCTAAAAGACACTGCTGAGCATATTCTAGCTGGATTAAAGGCAGTATTTGAAACTACTGCTGGTAGCAAAGCAAAGACCAAATTCTTCAATTGCAAACAAAAGGCCAATGAGAGTGTGAGAGACTTTGCCCTGAATTTACAAGAGGCCCTTAAAGCGCTTACACTGGCTGAACCAATGTTTAACACTGGCGCTGATAAATTGTTAAAAGATCAATTCATTGAGGGACTATTAACCCCTTCTCATCGAGGGCATGCGAGTATGCTGACTTTCAAGGACCCTGAAGTGACATTTGCCCAGTTAAAGGAGAGCGCTATTCGTCTCCAGCAGGCAGAGGCACTTTGGGATCAGGATCCTGAGCAATCCATTACAGAAACCCCTCAACAACAGAGAGTGCTAGTGACATCAGTTAAGCCCCTGGAGGCCAGTGTTAATGATGGTTTCCAGCAAAAGCTTGACTCTCTAACAGACATTGTCACCTCAATGGCTAAAACCATGCAGGAAATGAGAGAATCACAGACTACACCCAAGATGGAGTTGGCGAACCGCAGAGAGGATATTCCCTGGATGAGACCCCAGAGATACCCAGCGTGGAGAGGACGACCCAACGACCGTTACCAGCCGGATGGACAGCCTATTTGCCGCCGTTGCCGGAAGCCAGGCCACATCGCCCGCAATTGTGATTTAAACAAGGATCCCTGGGAATGCGGGCCGCTTCGCAGGAGTGAACTTTCAAGGCCCAACATCCTGGCACGATAAGTACGTCGGAGGACGTCCCATTATTCCCATCGTGCTGGACGGTATTCCCATCAATGCCTTGTTGGACACTGGTTCCCAGATTTCATCTATACCACATATCCTTTATAAGAGGTACTGGGCAGATTCAGACATTGATAAAAGACCATCTAATGTTGAGCTAAGTATATATGCTAGTAATGGAAAATTGGTACCGCAAGTAGGATTTAGAGAGATGACCATTAAGATTGGTAGAGCAGAATTAAAAAATCAGGGTATCATAATTGTTGATGTTAACCGACGGGAACCTTTTGTATTGGTAGGTATGAATGTTTTAGAAAATTGTTTTTCCGAGGTTATTACTATTTTACAGCAATTTGCGGAAACTGCCCAATCCTGCCAGCAGAGAATTCTCCGGAGAGAGATAAAAGCATTGGTGCTGAAGCAACAAGTAAAGGTTGCAGGTGGAGAAATCGGCAGTGTGAGGGTAAGTGACCCAACTCCTATAGTAATACCTCCAAAAACTGAAATGCTGGTATGGTGTAGAGCAGCCATTGGTATTAAAGGACGAGATTACCAAGCCTTGGTAGAGCCTGTGTACACTGATAGTAGACCCACAATATTAACGGCTAGAGGAATAGTCGAGGTACACAGGGGAAGAGTGCCCATACGTCTTTTGAATTGTGGAGAGGAAGAGGTCACTTTACCAAGGTACGCTACCATGGCCAAGCTATACACTGTTGACAACAATGCCATCATAGCTATTGGGCCCTTGAATCCGTCATGTCAGGCGGACGACAATGGTTCAAGTGGAGAATTAGACGATTGGTGTCAGCAGCTGCATATAGGTACAGATTCAACACCTACCCACCAAAAACAAGGGGTGTACCGACTAGTAGAAGAATATGAACGGGTCTTCAGTAAACACCCATTAGACTTCGGACAGATTAAAGGGGTAGAACATACAATTCCTACCGGTAACCACCCACCAATAAAAGAGAGATATAGACCCATACCGCCCGCTCATTATCAATGTGCTAAAGACATGCTGAGGGAGATGAAACAGGCCGGGGTAATAAGAGACAGTTGTAGCCCCTGGGCAGCCCCTCTGGTAATAGTTAAAAAGAAAGACGGAACCATGAGAATGTGCGTAGACTACCGGCAGATTAATCACATTACCCATAAAGACGCCTACCCCTTACCTAGAATTGAAGAGTCATTAGCCGCTTTAAGATCTGCTAACTATTTTTCCACCTTAGACTTAACAAGTGGGTATTGGCAAGTCCCTGTGGCTGAGGAAGATAAAGAGAAGACAGCATTTACCACACCAATGGGTCTCTGTGAATTTAATTGTATGCCGTTCGGACTCTGCAACGCACCTGGTACCTTTCAGCGATTGATGGAATGCTGTCTCGGACACAAGAACTTCGAAACCGTCCTTCTGTACCTAGATGATGTAATAGTCTACTCAAAGACTTACGAACAACATCTACAAGACCTGGCAGAAGTGTTCGAGGCCTTATCCCGGTATGGTATGAAGATCAAGCCATCAAAATGTCACCTTCTAAAGCCAAAGGTACAATACCTGGGACACGTTGTAAGTTCAGAAGGAGTAGCACCGGATCCCGAGAAAGTAACCGCAATAAGGGATTGGCCAAGACCTACCAGCGTGAAACAGGTGAGGCAATTCCTGGGACTGGTGGGCTACTATCGTAGATTCATCCAATTGTTCACCAAGCTAGCAGCACCTCTACAAGACATCCTGGTAGGGCAGTCGAAGAAGCCTTCAAATCGCAATCCTCCTTTCCAGTGGAGTGATGAGAGGGAAGATTCTTTTGAAAAGTTGAAGAAGGCATTGACCGGAGAAGAAGTTCTGGCATACCCCGATTACCATCAACCTTTCATCCTTTACACAGATGCCAGTAATGTGGGACTGGGAGCAGTACTATCTCAGAAGCAAGGAGGAAAGGAGAAAGTCATCGCCTTTGCAAGTAGAAAGCTTCGGCCTACTGAAAGAAATCCTGAAAATTACAGCTCCTTCAAGTTAGAACTACTGGCAGTAGTCTGGGCTGTGACTGAGCGTTTCAAACACTACTTGGCAGCTGCAGAATTCACCGTCTATACTGATAACAACCCATTGACCCACCTGGATACAGCCAAGCTAGGTGCGCTGGAACAGCGATGGATAGCCCGGCTGTCTAATTACAACTTCGTGATCAAGTATAGAGCAGGCCGAAAGAATGGAAATGCAGACGCCTTATCCCGGATGCCGCACTTGAGAGACGTGGAAGAAGAACCGGTAGAACTTGAAGAAATTGAACTACCCGCCTTCCATCGTCCCAAGGTAGGACAGTATCAATCCAGTGCCTACCAGAAACATCAACAGGTGAATCTCAACCCATTAGCACACCACAGATGGGCTGACACTCAAGACAGCAATCCAGCTGTGAAGTTGGTGAAAGAACTGCTGACTGAGCAAAGTGCGTATCCCAATGAAAATGCACCGAAAGAGACACATCAACTCTGGAAAGAGAGAGGCAAAATGTTTCTGTACCAAGGAAAGCTGTGCAGAAGATATACCAATCCAAAGACGCATGAGCTAGTATGGCAGATCATTGTGCCTAAACAAGATGTAAAAATGGTCCTAGAAGCTTATCACAATGGTGCTGGTCACTTCGGGTGGAAAAAGCTAGAAGTACTTTTAAGAGAAAGATTCTACTGGGTTGGAATGAGAAGATCAATTGAAGAATGGTGCAGAAACTGTGGTCCGTGCAACCTCAGAAGAAAAGATCTAAAAAACCAAAGAGCACCACTCCAGCCTATAGTTACCAAGCAACCACTTGAGCTCGTAGCAATAGACCACGTGAAATTGACACCAAGCCGGTCCGGCTATGTCTATGCTTTAACCATAGTGGACCATTACTCACGTTTCCTGGTAGTAGTGCCCGTGAAAGATCTCACTGCAAAGACAGCAGCTAAGGCGTTCCAGACATACTTTTGCAGACCTCATGGATATCCGGAACAAGTACTCGCAGACCAAGGTACAGCATTTGAATCAGAGATCTTCAGAGAATTTTGCAATATGTATGGCTGCAAGAAGATCCGTACAACAGCCTATCATCCGCAAACAAATGGCTTATGCGAAAAAAATGAACCATATTGTAATCGATCTCTTAAAGACTTTACCAGAAACAGAGAGAAACCTATGGCCAGAGAAATTGCCTGACTTGGTAGACCTCTATAACAATGTCCCGGTAAGCTCCACAAACTGTACCCCAGCTTACCTTATGCGTGCAAGACCTGGCAAGCTACCAATAGATCTAGAAATGGGCATTGTAAAACCTGACGCAGAAGTGCAGGATTCCAACTGGGACTCCCTACGCCAACAACAATATCGCCAAGTGCAAGAATGCGTAGAAAGGAATCTCCAGAAAACTAGAGAAAGACAAGAGCAATACTTCAACCAGAATGCTCTAGCAACCCCATTAAAACCTGGTGATCAAGTGCTCAAGAGAAACCGTCGCACTAATAAACTGGACAATCAGTGGGAATCCGTCCCATATACAGTTTTACCAATGAGAGTGAACAATCCTAAAATGTGTCTTATAAGCAAAGATGGTGGATTAACATCAGTACTAGTGTCAAGAGACAATCTAAAACTATGTCCAGAGACATTGAAAGAAAAAGAAGTCATTCAACCTGAACCAGAAGTTATTCAACCAGTACCGGTTCAACCTGTTAACGAAAACGAAGAAGATGGAGTATATCACACCTATTTAGGAGACTTTCCTAAAACCTGGCCAACCTACAATGGTGCAGTAGTAGTTCCCATGATGGCCTTCTATCAAACACCAGAGCCTGTAATACCAGAAGCCCCAAGACCAATAGAATTAGAAGCAGACCCTGTACCACAAGACGTTCCAAGACAGGAAGAACAAATTCCTAGTAATAATAGTCCTGGACACGGTGGAATTGCCAATCCCACAAATGTGGAATTATCCCTAGCAGAACCAGAAGTACTTACTAGGTATACATCCACTCACACCATCACATTGAGTACACCCAGTACACAAGCGTTACGCAGATCACAGCGTAGTACTCAGGGTCAATTACCAGCAAGATATGCAGACTACCAAATGTAAATAGATATTTCAACCAGAAATATCTGAAAGGAACTTGTTTAGTTGTTAATCAGTAGTTATTAGATGTAACGTTAAAAAGCTCAGTACCTACAGAGACTATTCTGTATGAACTACTTGCATATTCTTGAACTCTTTTCTTCATTTATCAGCCCGGAGGCGGTAAATTAAAGCTCCAGAAAGACTGTTTTTTGAACATTCTTAAATTATTCATAAACTTTGTTGGAAAAATGGACGCTAATTGCAGTGCCTTTCCTAACAAATAAATAGCCCTCAAGGACAGAGCTGTATTAATGGACGCTATTTGAAGTGACTTTTTACAAGACTCTATTTTTTAAGACTCTGTAGATATTATCTGTTATATCTTATGTTTATTGTCCCACAGTCCCGGAGTACTGTTCTTAACTAAGGGGGAATGTGGCGCCCCTGCGGGTATTAGCCACAGTATAAGATCATAATAGTTGCACTCACTTAGAAAGCCAAGCCACTGCACTACCACCTTTGGCCAGTAGGGGAGCTCCAGAGACACCAGAGACTTCCCTAGAGATAAAACACTGGTTTGAGGTAAATTTTCAGACAGTTGGAGCCACGAGCTCAGAGTGACAGGAGCTGCATTGAGTTCCTGAGGACTGGCTGACAATTTCCAGGGCCAAGCCATCGGTCTGAGGAGGAGAAAACTGATAAGAGGAACACTTTCAGAATCGGGTAGCATCATTATCTACCCTAGATAAAAAGCGCAGATACGGATACCGGATCCGTGGCTGCATTAGTTATATACAATACAGCAACCGGAAAACGTGAGGTAACAACAAGCTTCACAGGGCCAGACACAGCAACATACTAAGAGTTCAGCAGTACTCCCGGAGGGGGTAAGCAGAGAGAGACAAAGGACTCAAGTTGCCTGTTGAGTGGGACCCAGAGAGGACAGATTTGGGCCGGCAGCGAGTTCACACACGGCAGCAGGGCCACATAGACAGCGCAAGCAGGAGGTAAAGGACCTGGTGGGGCCTGAGCAACTGAACCCCTATTGCAGACTCCGGAGACGGGACTTGTTGTATTATAGTTTGGTTGAAAGTAAACCAGTTAAACCTCATCTGTGCCTCAGCCTCTGATTTAACAGCTACCATCTATCCAGGATTGGGACCATCACCGCTGAGAGAATTTGCTGTGAATCAAGTAAGTGTCTGTGTCCTTAACATCTCCTCACCATACTTCCATCTTCATCCATCATTAACTTTAACATCACCTGTCCAGGGGACCCTACAGCCCTACCCGGAAAAGGGCTATACCATCTCAGCTGCCTCTCACCATCATCCCCTGGCCAGTACAAGGCAGCGGTGGCCATATATAGCCACATTATTCTGGGTGGCGTCACGACAATAACATCTACAAACTTTATAAATTATATAAACTTCTAAATCCCCTGTAAATACCCCCTTTTAGGAGTGTGCCAGCCTGGGCCACGGCCTGGGTCCAGCCACCAGTGACTCCCCCAAGGAAAGGGACCCTGCGCCGGGTATCCCGGTCCCCTAAGCTGGGCGGCACATAAATGTTTTAATATTTTTTTTTTTGTTTCCCTTCCCCCCCACAGAACATATGGGAGTACGCGGGCACCAGCATCACGGCAAGTTTCCCGACCATCTGAAGTTGTCCCGGATGGTCGCAGTGCTGGCGACTTGGCCACACTCCCCAGCCCATCTGCAGAGCAAGAGGGGCCTGCAGCAACAGCTTCGTGTGACACCGGTATTCCTGCGGAAGAGGGACGGACATCATTTCCCCTAACTCAGCCCTCTGACGCTGCTGATGTGATAAGTATTACTGTTTCTCGCCCTGTTCAGTAGCACCAGAGGGGGACAGATAAGAGCAGTCTCACTGATGTTTTACATTTGGCGCAGGTTCATGAACAAATGTAGAGCCACCTCTCCAAACAGATTACGGACGGGTTCGATTGGCTCCACATTGATGTGAAGAACCTGCAGTCAGATGTTAAAAAGTCGAACCACTAGTACTTCGTGACGGTTGTCAGTGAGATGGAGAACATGACGTCTGATCAGCAGGAGTACATTATCCAGTGTTGCCACGAAGCCATCTGTCGGGCTAGGCAGATGGGCCCAAACCGGGGGGGGGGGGCGAAGAACGCCCTGAGACACCCCAAGATCGTGCAGTAAGGCATCCTCCTGCTGGTGCCTTTGCTCCAATTGCAAACCCTGTTCTAGCCCCCACGCATCATCTCTACACTGCTCCACCTCAGGGTGACAGGGCACCGTATGCACCTTTGCCTTCCCAACCTCCATACCATACCCAATTCCTCACACCTCAACCCAGCCTTTGCCCTACTTCACCCTATCTGTTGCCTCTGCACAACCCTGATCCACCTACCATCCTTTGGAGTCTGCTTCCTCCTACCCATCATCCTCCCACTATCATCCCCAAATGTTTCACCACCCATCTGCCCTTCAATCCTATTCCACGGCATCCCATCACCTCAGCTCCCACTGTCATCCCCTCCTCTTCATCCATACCCACACACACCCGCTCCTCCTCAACTCCGTACCCCTCTGTTCACCCTCAAACCCCACCCATAGATGTATGTGATAACCCAGAAGAACAAGGCCTCACTCAATTTAGCATTCCGTCCCTGTCCTTGCTTGCTTCCCGAGTCCCAACCACCTCCTCAGCCATAACCAGTGTGCACATCCCACCTCAACAAAATCCACGCCACTTTGACAGCCCATCAACACCCTGGTATACAAACATTTAATTTTTCCCTGTGTGCACCCCTGTGTGTGTTTAATAAAACTTTGTTGTACCCCTAAAAAAGTGGTTTTCGTTTATTTTTTTTTCTATTTACGATTAAACATTCTAAATTTTGTATATGTATGTATATGTCAGTTAAAATATGCATACATATAGATATGACAGACACATTTTTGCATGTCAAGTAGTAATTGCATATTGACACATGTGGATACATATTTGCGGTGTTTCACATGTGCACATAAACACATTCATGGGTACATGTATATACGTAGCCATGAGTACATACAGGGCCGGCCTTAGGCATGTGCGAGTTGTGCGGCCGCACAGGGCGCCACGCTCCAAGGGGCGCTGCAGGGAGACAGTAGTCACTTTGATTTGCAGGGGCCTCGCTGTTCCTTCCTGCGCCCAAATCTTAAGTTCAAAGCCCTGATTCTGTTGTGCTGTGTACAGCACAGTGTACCTCAGCAAAGCGAGGATGATCCATGCAGTAGACTGCCCCTCCTCTCTCCAGAACCATCGAGTCTCCTCCTGGCCTCCAGCCTGTGCAGAATGGAGGAGCGTCCCCTCACCAGAGGACTCTTCTATGGAGGTGAGGAGGTCACTGCTGTTTGCCATCTTCATCTCAGCAGTAATAGGTGTCGGCTCTGAGATAAGAGACATTTAGTGCTGGGAGCTTTGTGCGCTCTCTTTTTGCTTGCCCTAAGCGATCCCACAATGCTCTTCCTATGCACTCGCTCTGTGCCGCCTGTGCACTCTCTCTGCCCCCCTGTACAGACAGTGCAGAGACAAGGACCAAGAGAGCCCCCGGAAGTGAGAGGAGCAGACAGCGCTGGAGGGAGTTGAGAGGAGCAGTTAGCATTGGAGGAGGTGAGAGGAGCAGACAGCTCTAGAAGAGGTGCGAGGAGCAGACAGCACTGGAGTCGCGGTGCCAAGAGCGCTGATTGGTTGCCGTGGTCGGCGGCGACAATCAGCGAAGCGAAGCACGGCTTGGCAGGAGATTTGAATCCCGCAGCGCTCAGCCAATCAGTGGCGCAGGATTCAAATCTCCCGCCAAGCCACGCGCCGCTTCACTGGTCGCCGCAATTAATCAGCGCTCTTGGCGCATGATTTAAATCGCGCTTCGCTGATTGGTCGCCGCCGACAGTATACAGTGCTAATCACTGAGCCACCAAATACTATGCTAACCACTGAGCCACCATACAGTGCTAATCAGTGAGCCACCATATACTGTGCTAACCACTCAGCCACAGTATACAGTGCTAATCACTGAGCCACCAAATACTATGCTAACCACTGAGCCACCATACAGTGCTAATCACTGAGCCACCATATACTGTGCTAACCACTCAGCCACAGTATACAGTGCTAACCACTGAGCCACCATACTGTGCTAACCGCTGAGCCACCAGACAGTGCTAACCACTGAGCCACCAGTCAGTACTGAGCCACTATATACTGTGCTAACCATTAAGCCACCATACACTGTTATCCACTGAGCCACCATATACAGAGCTAAAGACTAAGCCACTGTATACAGTGCTAACGACTGAGCCACCATATACTGTGCTAACTACTGAGGCATCATATACTGTGCTAACCACTGAGCCTCCGTATAATGTGCTAACCAATGAGCCTCCATATACAGTGCTAACAACTAAGCCAACATACAGTGCTAACCACTCAGCCACTGTATATAATGCTACCACTTAGCCACCATATACAGTACTAACCACTGAGGCACCATACAGTGCTAACCACTGAACCACCATACAGTGCTAACCACTGAGCTACCATACAATGCTAACCACTGAGCCACCATACAATGCTAACCACTGTGCCACCATACAATGTTAACCACTGATCCACCGTATACAGTGCTAACCACTGAGCCACCGTATACAATGCTAACTACTGAGCCACCATATATTGTGTTATCCACTGAGCCACCATACAGTGCTAACCACTGAGCCACCGTATACTATGCTAACCATTGAGTCACCATATACAATGCTAACTACTGAGCCACCGTATACAGCGCTAACCACTGAGCCACTGTATACAGTGCTAACCACTGAGCCACCGTATACACCATATAAATCCCGCAACAACAGCGTACTTTCTGGAGAGAGGACTGTACTATTCAGCGGCTATTTCTACAGCACCTGTTTATTTCACCGCACTCCCGATACAATAGCATCAGGCCTATTTCTAGTTTTGTATATTTATGGCTGATCTACAGGATTTGGGAGAAACGTATAGTAGATGCTGATCCCATCAATAGAGCCAGGAACAGCGCCGCCCTCAGCCAAGAGATGACAGAACAGTCCCTTCAATCTCCACATAGAGCATCAGCTCCTCATTCTTCACATACACATAGCCCTATTGGGGAGATCCACATGTACCACCCATTATGTAATATCCATGGATACGGTATAAATATACAGAATTAGATTATCCCTTTTAGTGTAAATTCAGACATAGTGGAATTAATATTTATTTGAGTTGCAGATTCCTGGGCACAAATTTGGAAGAGATTATTGTACAATACAATATATGTGAATAAATTATTTTAGAATACAAAAATGGCGTCCTGTTCCCATTTGTGTCCTGGGAAACTGGGTACAAAAATCAAAAGGATGGGGGCACCAAAAGGCAGTTTTGCACAGAGCACCATTTAGGCTAAGGCCGGCCCTGAGTACATGGATGGGTATGTGTAAGTATGCACACTGTTCTCAACAGACTTTTGGATTGATGGAAGTGTGCGTATACATCTCTGTACCCACAAGTATGAATCGACTCTGGCATAGTCAAGAATACATCAAGAGGTATTCATCAGTGTGTATTCATAATTTGATACTTGTGGGTACACATCAATTCAGATGTGTACCTCTCTGTATACACTTGCAAAAGTGTCTTGAACAGTAGTGTGTATAGCTACACATACAAAGCCGTGAGTGCACAGCTGGGTAAGTTCCTACTCAGGCACAAATTTCTCGTGATACATTAGTACACTTGGCAGTGTGTATACATTATTACAGAGGGGTACACATACATTTATTTGTGTACCCCTCTGTAATGTACATACAGCCATGTTTACTCTGGCATTGGGAGAGTTTTGTGACTGTGTAGTATATGCATACCAATGGCTGAGTATCTACACACACAATTCTGAAGAGACTTTTGTATACATGGAAGTCTGTGTATGCATGTATACACATCGGTATACCTATATAAACACAAATATGCAAAAAAAAATGTATAAGTGATGCTGAGAGCCTAAATCATCAAGTCAAGTGCAGAGTGCATTGAAAAACACCAGACCCTATAACATTTTTATGGTTTAGTTGTAAATTCCAAATATGCAAGACAAATAATATTGGTCATAATGAAGACAACTATATTAATATTTCTTTACCTGCTCGAGATGAGAAGTTGAAATGATTGGCAATTTAATAGTTGTCCATAGTCTGGATAGTTTGCTCTTAGTTTTGACATTTGTTTTTAATATGTGTGGTTCTCCTCAATAAGCTATTATTCCTGGGTGTAGTCCTCAGTGAATCATCCAGTGTTATGGAAAGCAGCAGGTTATGGGGGGCTAAATTCTCTCGAGTTTCCCATCCATAAAAAGTCACTGCCGTGTAACCATATTAGGTAAAATGCAAAGTGTATAAAAAGTTTTAAAAGGTTATTGGTATAGAAAAAAGCTTCTGATAAGTCCTAGGTAAAAAATACTCCTGACTTCCTTTAACAAATTGAGCTGTTGCCAACACCCACAAAAAAGGCTCCGTAGTTGGAATTCCACCCAAGTGTTCAAGCACCATAAATTCCACAACGTTCATAAAAAATCTGAGTATAATAAATTGTTCCATCTGTTATCAAATATTTATCATGGACATTTCAATCACACATGGAAATCTATTGTTTAAATGAAAACAATCCTTTGGTGGAGAAAGAGATCGGCAATTCCTTATTGGTGATCTTATACTGTAAATGTACAGAGAGTACAGAACGTATTCAGACCCCTTTAAATGTTTCACTCTTTGCTTCATTGCAGCCATTTGGTAAATTCAAAACGTTAATTTTTTTCTCATTAATGTACACTCTGCACCCCATCTTGACTAAAAAAAACAAAAATGTAGAAATTTTTGCAAATTTATTAAAAAAGAAAACTGAAATATCACATGGTCATAAGTATTCAGACCTTTTGCTCAGTATTGAGTAGAGGCACCTTTTGAGCTAGTACAGCCATAGGTTTTCTTCGGAATGATGCAACACATTTTTTACACTTGAATTTGGGGATCCTCTGTCACTCTTCCTTGCTGATCCTCTGCAGTTCCGTCAAGTTGGATGGTAAACGTTGGTGGACAGCCATTTTCAGGTCTCTCTAGAGATGCTCTGTCCGGGCCAGTCAAGAATAGTCACAGAATTGTTCTGAAGTTCTGAAGTTGTTGGGAAGCCACTCCTTTGCTATTTTATCTGTGTACTTAGGGTCATTGTCTTGTTGGAAGGTGAACCCACTGCCAAGACTGAGCTCCAGAACATTCTGGAGAAGGTTTTGATCCAGGATATCTCTGTACTTGGCCGCTTTCATGTTTCTTTCAATTGCAACCAGTCATCCTGTCCCTGCAGCTGGAAAACACCCCCATAGCATGATGCTCCCAACACCATGTTTCACTCTTGGGATTGTATTGGGCAGTAGATGAGCAGTGCCTGGTTTTCTCCACACATTCTCCTTAGAATTATCACCAAAAAGTTCTATCTTCGTCTCATCAGACCAGAGAATCTTATTTCTCATAGTCTGGGAGTCTTTTATGTGTTTTTTGCAAACTCTATGTGGGCTTTCATACGTCTTGCACTGAAGAGAGAATACAGGGAAGAAAGACAGAGCTCTACAGACCCAGACTCTGTTGGTTCCCTGAGGAAGGAGCCTGGATGTATCTCTGAAACACTTCGGAATTAAAACCATCATTGCACTGAAAATTGTGTTTTTTCCAACTCATTTGATCAGTCGCCAGCGCGGATCCAAGAAGCTCTGTCTTTATTCCCTGTATTCCCTCCTGACACCCCTGTGTGGGTAGAGTGTGGATCCTGCAGCAGCCATCTTCATGCCTTCACACAACTGTCCCAGGTGAGCAGCAACAAGCGAAACCCCATACATTTTGTTGGGATAAGACCATATTGCGCTTTCTCTCCTTTCTTATAGCTGAATTTTCACTGAGGATAGGCTTCCATTAGGTCACTCTGCCATAAAGGCCCAACTGGTGGAGGACTGCAGTGATAGTTGACTTTGTGGAACTTTCTCCCATCTCCCTACTGCATCTCTGCAGCTTAGACACAGTGATCTTGGGGTTCTTCTTTACCTCTCTCACCAAGGCTCTTCTCCCATGATTTCTCAGTTTGGTTGAATGGCCAGGTCTAGGAAGACTTTTGGTGGTCCCAAACTTCTGCCATTTAAGGATTATGGAGGCCTCTGTGCTCTTAGGAACCTTGAGTACTGCAGAAATTATTTTGTAACCTTGGCCAGATCTGCACCTTGCCACAATTCTGTCCTTGAGCCCCTTGGGCAGTTCCTTTGACCTCATGATTCTTATTTGGTCTGTGAGGTCATCTATAGACAGGTGTGTGCCTTTCTAAATCATGTCCAATTAGTTTAATTAAACACAGCTGACCTCCAAAAAAATGCCCTGCGTAAATGTTGTATTGTGTTTGTTGTCTTTCTCTTTTGTATGTAAGCACATCCCTGTATGCTCTAAAAGCACCCTATAAAGAGGGAGAAAAATAACTTATATAGTTACATACTGTCTCCAGTTGGAGACTGGAAAGGTGTGCTCCAGGACTGAATTCCCCCTCCTTGCTTGGTCTCCGCACACCCCACTGGCGTCATCGTTCCATCTCTTGATCTCCTCCTATTTTTGAAGTTGCCACTGATCACGTGGTATGGGCCGGCTTCAATATTTGCACTGCGCATGCGCATCAAGCCCGGCCGTACCACGTGATCACCACAATGCACCGGACCGGATATGATGTTCCAGCTGGTGCTTTATAGGAGCAGAGGTGGCGGCAACTTCAAAAATAGGAGGAGATCAAGAGACAGAACGATGACGCACAGCAGGGCATGCGAAGACCAAGCAAGGAGGAGAAATGCAGTCCCGAAGCACGCCTTTCCAGTCTCCAAGTGTAGACAGTATGTAACTATATTAGTTATTTTTCTCCTTCTTTATAGGGCACTTTTAGAGCAGACAGGGTTGGTTAGGGAGCAGCTAGGAAGGTGCAGGGACAGGTAAAGATAGGTTAGAGGGGTAAAACGACCTGATAGGTTCCCTTTAACCCTTCCCAACTAGGGCTGGATCCCAGGGAGATGAGTGTGTTGAAGATAAGGAGAGTAGTTGTAGGTGAGATGCAGAAAGGAAACAGGAGACAGTCTTTTGCTTTACCTTTTACTGCAGGTGGCTGTAGCAGATCCAGGGTATAGAACCACCACCAGACTTGTGGTCTGGCCAGTCTGATGAGAACTGTAGTCCACTCTGCTGGGTGAATAATATGGCCTTCCTGCTGATTTCTCTCCTTCTAGGTTTCTTGGTGCCTTTAGCTATCCAGTACTCCCTCTTAGTTTCTTTGGGTTACCTTCTACCAGTCTGGTAGTGTAGATCCTGTGGGCATCTATGCTTTTAGAGGAGTTCCCTTATCCCCTATACTACTGTCACTCTGAAAAGTTCCACTTGAGTGGCTAGGCAGCAATAAGACCCACCACCCTCCAGTTTCTGCCACCAGGCCCTGTAAGCCTGAGTGGCCTAGGGACTGTTTTAAAAGACTTTTTAGATAAAATGAAGTTGTTCAATTATCTTATTCTGAGAATTGCTGAGACACCACGCTGACTGCAGCTTATCCTTGCTCCTGCTGCCTCTGCACTGGACTACTCCTGAGCCTATTCAGCCCTATTACACCCAGCTAACTCCTCCCCCTCACCAGGGAGTGAGGCACATGCCCAAAAAAAGGTATCAAGTGGTGGGTCTCCTAATAAGAGATTAGGCAGTATGTGTTTGCTTCAGACTTCCAGGAGAGGGAGCTTCAATTCTACTCAGACATGGCATTACAAACAATGTTAGAGCAATACCATTTATGGCGTCCAGACACAGGGGCACCACACACAGTGTACACCAAGACCGCTGAAAACAGACACTGCTGCACACCGACACTGCTGCACACTGACACTGCTACACACCGAGTATTATTTGAACATCGTGACCCTCAGTAAGACAATTAAATATTCCTGCCAGCAGCTCTATGCATTATTCCCAAAGCTATCAATCATTTCTGACTAACTGATTCCTGCTGCTCTATTTACCTACAGTGCCTACAAGTAGTATTCAACCTCCTGCAGATTTAGGTGGTTTGATAAGATGCAAATAAGTTAGAGCCTTCAAACTGCAAACGAGAGTAGGATTTATTAACAGAAGCATAAATCTTACAAACCAAAAAGTTATGTTGCTCAGTTGAATTTTAATAAATTTTAAACATAAAAGTGTGGGTCAATTATTATTCAACCCCTAGGTTTAATATTTTGTGGAATAACCCTTGTTTGCAATTACAGCTAATAATCGTCTTTTATAAGACCTGATCAGGCCGGCACAGGTCTCTGAAGTTATCTTGGCCCACTCCTCCATGCAGATCTTCTCCAAGTTATCTAGGTTCTTTGGGTGTCTCATGTGGACTTTAATCTTGAGCTCCTTCCACAAGTTTTCAATTGGGTTAAGGTCAGGAGACTGACTAGGCCACTCCATCACCTTGATTTTTTCCCTCTTGAACCAGGCCTTGGTTTTCTTGGCTGTGTGCTTTGGGTCGTTGTCTTGTTGGAAGATGAAATTACGACCCATCTTAAGATCCTTGATGGAGGAGCGGAGGTTCTTGGCCAAAATCTCCAGGTAGGCCGTGCTATCCATCTTCCCATGGATGCGGACCAGATGGCCAGGCCCCTTGGCTGAGAAACAGCCCCACAGCATGATGCTGCCACCACCATGCTTGACTGTAGGGATGGTATTCTTGGGGTCGTATGCAGTGCCATCCAGTCTCCAAACGTCACGTGTGTGGTTGGCACCAAAGATCTCGAACTTGGTCTCATCAGACCATAGAACCTTGAACCAGTCTGTCTCAGAGTCCTCCAAGTGATCATGAGCAAACTGTAGACGAGCCTTGACATGACGCTTTGAAAGTAAAGGTACCTTACGGGCTCGTCTGGAACGGAGACCATTGCGGTGGAGTACGTTACTTATGGTATTGACTGAAACCAGTGTCCCCACTGCCATGAGATCTTCCCAGAGCTCCTTCCTTGTTGTCCTTGGGTTAGCCTTGACTCTTCGGACAAGCCTGGCCTCGGCACGGGAGGAAACTTTCAAAGGCTGTCCAGGCCGTGGAAGGCTAACAGTAGTTCTATAAGCCTTCCACTTCCGGATGATGCTCCCAACAGTGGAGACAGGTAGGTCCAACTCCTTGGAAAGGGTTTTGTACCCCTTGCCAGCCTTGTGAGCCTCCATGATCTTGTCTCTGATGGCCTTGGAATGCTCCTTTGTCTTTCCCATGTTGACCATGTATGAGTGCTGTTCACAAGTTTGGGGAGGGTCTTAAATAGTCAGAAAAGGCTGGCAAAAGAGATAATTAATCCACACATGTGAAGCTCATTGTTCTTTGTGCCTGAACTACTTCTTAATACTTTAGGGGGACCAAACAGAATTCTGGTGGTTTGAGGGGTTGAATAATAAATGACCCTCTGAATTAACTTTTAATGCTTTAAAAAAAAAAAATAAATAAATAAAAAAATCTTTTTGGCTGCAGTGCATTTCCCACTTCCAGGCTGATCGACAGTCCAAATGTCACAATGCCAAGTTAATTCCGCATGTGTCAACCAGCTAAATCTGCAGGGGGTTGAATACTACTTGTAGGCACTGTATATATCACTTATGCCAGAATCCACGCTGTACTGCAGAGTGACCCCACAAAAATGCCATATGTGAGTATACTCCACTATTCTGCTTAACCAACAGTGTATAATGAACTTTTAATTATATGCACATAGTGACACCCAGTAAGATCATTAAATATTCCTGCTAGCAGTTCTAAGCATTATTTCAAAAGCTGCCAATCATTTCTGACTGACAGATTCCTGCTGCTCTGCTTACCTATATATCACTTATGCCAGAATCCATGCTGTGCTGTAGAGTGACCTCACAGACCCGCCAACGCACGTTTCATTTTTGCATCTTCCTCAGGGCGTGCTGTGTATCTAATTTCCCCTTCTAATATAGTGTCCTCCTAATCGGAATCATGCCACCGCTGTGAGTGATTATCGGCGCATGACTTCCGGGTATTTGCTCTCCTCGACACCTGACTTCCGGTATCCGGTCCGTGAAGCGCACATACTATGACCAGACGCCGGAAGAACTTCTTTTTGATCGCTTAAGCGATATCGTTTGTGCATCGCTGCGTGCAATCAAGCGATTTTACAATGTAAAATCGCTTGATCGTTAGATCGCAGATTGGTGAGCCGGAGCTCATATCAAGCGATAAACGCTTGATCAATGTGCCTCATCGTGGTGTATGGCACCACGATGAACGATCTCCCAGTGGCAGAGCCTATGCTGGGAGATGGTATCTATGGTAAACGTCGGGTTACTAAGCGCCGCGCGGCACCTAGTAACCCGATGTGTACCATAGTTACCAGCGATCTCGCTGCTCCACATCGCTGGTGAGTCTGCCTGTGTGACAGCTCACCACTGATCTGAGCGATATTGTTAGCGACCGCGCGTGCACGTGATCGCTAGCAATATCGCTAGCGATATTAAAGCGTGTGACGGCCGCCTTACTGTGTCTTAGGACATATTCAGAAAGGTCAGGTATGTGGTAGATTTTCCATTTATATTATTGGCAAAGAATCTGTAGAGCGTTTATACTACAGATTCAGGTTGGATTTTACCTTAACGAAGCATGGGGTGAAATCTAAGGCACATTCATATGTTCTATAACTCAGGATTTTGTACTTTTAATACTTCTTGATCTCCAGTGTTGGAAAGAACATTTTTTCACTATTATGTGATTTTGGCAACTTGTGTTTAAATTCTCTGATAGAAATGTTCCATGCATTTTTCTACTTGATAACACAAAAATGGCCTCTTCCTTTTATGCAATACTATATAAAGAACTGCCTGCCAAGTATTCTGTATGTGTGAGATGAGTGAGTGAGGTGGTTATATCACAGAGACATGCAATTAATACTAGCTTTTCTGTTTTAGTGCTCGGATAATGATCGAATACTTTCCTATATGTCTCAGTTTTCTCTCGTCTTCCTGTCATGGCTCAAACCTGGAACAATTGTGAACATCAAACAAGAGCTATGTGGTAAGTGCCAAGACTCAATGGTATGTTTAGTCTATATATCAGCCGGTTGTTATCGCTTTGTGATGTATCTTCCTATGCTGGACAGGCTGCATGGTATTTTTCCAGTATAAATCACTATATATTTATCCGTACCAAATAGGTCTAGCAGTATGGGTGGTGGGCACAATAACAGAATAAGGAAGTACTGTAAAATATCCAAGGCTGACTTCACATTTAAAGTGACCTAAAACCTGTAATATTCTCCAATATGTTATTTTAGTACAGATGGTACTCAACGATATTGAGATTTGGGTGTCTATATGCAGTATATTGCCAGGAATAAAACAGATTAGGTCACACTGTCCTCTTGGTTGGACTATACCGTAAAATATATCTTCTGCGTTACAGAGAACACAACAAAGTCAAAACAAATCAACTGAAATTGTGTGAAACGTCTGATATCATCATTATCTGTAATTTATTTCTCTTTACTTCACATTACTGGCACAGTGTATCAATGCAGTGCCAGCTTCTCCTTTAGAGTGTGCAACATTCATTAGTGATATATGTAGATCCCATTTCTATTTTTTCTGTAAACGTTCCAAGAACGCAAATATCATTCACACAAAAATGATATTCAGTGGGGTAAGGAGATGAATGTTGCTCAGTAGTCAGTGACCTTAGTAGTCATGTGCCATGGCATAGCACCATGCACAATGAGGCAAGTGATTGCCAACAGCTGGGGTATATCTAGGGGGTGCAGGCAGTTTATACACAGCAGGGGGCACCAGCGGCCTGTCGAATGTGGCGGTCCAAAGTGTCTCCCAGGAGCTGGCATTTTGCCACCCCCTAGGAGTGAGATTCAGCCATTCTCCAAGTCAGTTGTCAAACTGACAGCCAACTCAGAGAACTTGTAAAATGATGGCTCCCTGTATTCAATAGTACTTGTGTCTTTCAAGCATGAGTACAATTGAATCACTTAATGCTTGCACTGCCATGAAGGCAAAGAGATGTGAGGGAGATGAAGGCAAAGTCAACATCGTGAGCATGTCATGTGATTCCTTCAGATGATGACACTGCTGACATCAAGCCTGTGTAGAGCCAAACAAACTAGCAGTAAGTAAGGTGCTCCAATGAAGCCAAAAAAAGCACAGACGTTTGAAGAGGTCACACAATGTCCACAAGGGAAATAGCCCTTCCTGGGTTCCCTCGAGCCACAGAGATTTGGGGCCCATGGAATATAATGACTGTGTTCCATCAATAGACCATCAGTTTCCAGAAAATTAAGACCTTAAGCAAATTGAAAGCGTTATGCCTGGGAAGATATTGGTCTATATATTTATATATATTAACTAGATTAATGCCCGATGCTATCGCATCGGGAGGATGGTGATGTGATGTTGAGGATGTTTTGTGTGACAGTAAGAGCAACACACCTTGAGATGGAGATGTGGTGAACAGCCATTCCACCCATCTCTTTAGCTGTTCACAAAAACCCGTCCCTGTTGTAAAAGAAAATAATATTTCTCAGCAGCTATGCTGCTGGACCTTAACATTTGGGTTCTTATCGTACATTCACCATTAGTGAATGCTTTAGCATGTAGTGGAAGAGCAGGTCCTAACAGTGCAGTAGGGCTCTTGTGCAGACCGATGTATATAAGTCGTATGTGTGGTGGTGAGTGTGATAAAAATGTAGACGCTAAAGGTGTAGGTTGTTGGCGTTGACGGCGAGCAGAGGCTGCTTGTGCTAATCTAATGGATTTAGACTTAGGGGACTCGTGTGTGAGGCGTTGTCGTTTATAAGCCTTCATGGTGGCAAGGTGATGTTCTTTTTCTTCAGGAGTCTCATTAGCACGGCGTTTTCTTTGATGTTGTAACAAAGTATTTTTCCGCTGTGTGTCAGTGGCATACTTTTTGGGAGGAGTCATGTTGAGACTGGTAAGGGAGTATGAGAGCAGAGAGTGAGAGTGTTTGGGGTTATAAGGTGTTAGAGAAGGGTCCTGCAGTTATGAAGACAGAAAGGATGTGTATGTATGTATGTACAGGTGGCGTAAATCAGAAGGGTAAGTTGTAAAGCAGTGCTACAGGATAGAGCTTATAGACGTGGGCTAGTTCACTGCTTCTTAATTATAGAAAGGTATACTCAGCAGGAGTGAGGGTACTGAAGAGGTTAATGGTTAACTGAGGAGAATATAGAAGCAATACGGTACAGACGGAGTTAAATGTTCACAGCGTCTTAGATATATTCAGCAGGAGTGAGGGCACTGAAGAGGTTAACTGAGTAGAATATAGAAGTAATACAGTGCAGACGGAGTTAAATGTTCACAGCGTCTAAGGCATACTCAGCAGGAGTGAGGGCACTGAAGAGGTTAACTGAGGAGAATATAGAAGCAATACAGTGCAGACGGAGTTAAATGTTCACAGCGTCTTAGGCATACTCAGCAGGAGTGAGGGCACTGAAGAGGTTAACTGAGGAGAATATAGAAGTAATACAGTGCAGACGGAGTTAAATGTTCACAGTGTCTTAGGTATACTCAGCAGGAGTGAGGGCACTGAAGAGGTTAACTAAGGAGAATATAGAAGCAATACAGTGCAGACGGAGTTAAATGTTCACAGCGTCTTAGGCATACTCAGCAGGAGTGAGGGCACTGAAGAGGTTAACTGAGGAGAATATAGAAGTAATACAGTGCAGACGGAGTTAAATGTTCACAGTGTCTTAGGTATACTCAGCAGGTGTGAGGGCACTGAAGAGCTTAACTGAGGAAACGGAGTAAGTGAAGAGAGCAGGAGGAGTTATGACGCAGCAGCAGGAGACGTCAGCGAATGGCGGGCTGAAGTAAATTTTCAAAAAGCGCAGCATTTAAGATAGCGTCCAGGAAGTCTAGCGAGACTTCCCGGACGCCATATTAGATCCAGTCCTCTGTGGCGGTGACATACTTTGTCCAAGATGGCGTCTGGGAAGTCTCGCGAGGCAGGAGGGGGCCGGGAAAGAGCTGCCAGGTGCGGGCAGGAGGGGGCTGGGGAATAGGGGCCGGGTGCAGGCAGGAGGGGGCCGGGGAAGAGCAGCCGGGTGCGAGGAGGAGGGGGCCGGGGAACAGCGGCCAGGTGCGGGTGGAAAGGGGCCCTCCTGGCCACACCCAGCCGCTGTTCCCCGGCCCCCTCCTGCCCGCAGCAGAGTGCTTAGCAGAGTATATGGTGGCTCAGTGGTTAGCACAGTATACGGCGGCTCAGTGGTTAGCACAGTATGGTGGTTCAGTGGTTAGCACTGTATGATGGCTCAGTGGTTAGCAGACTTTACGGCGGCTCAGTGGTTAGCACAGTATTGTGGCTCAGTGGTTAGCACTGCACGGTGGCTCAGTGGTTAGCACTGTATGATGGCTCAGTGGTTAGCAGACTTTACGGCGGTTCAGTGGTTAGCACAGTATACAGGGGCTCAGTGGTTTGCACAGTATATGGTGACTCAGTAGTTAGCACTTTATGGTGGCTCAGTGGTTAGCGCAGTATGGTGGCTCAGTGGTTAGCGCAGTATGGTGGCTCAGTGGTTAGCGCAGTATGGTGGCTCAGTGGTTAGCAGTGTATATGGTAGCTCAGTGGTTAGCACAGTGCAGTAGCTCAGTGATCAGCGCAGAGCGGTGGTTCAGTGATCAGCGCAGTGCGGTGGCTCAGTGGTCAGCGCAGAGGATGGAGGATGGAGGCTCGCTGGTCAGCAGAGGATGAAGGCTTGCTGGTCAGCAGAGGATGGAGGCTCGCTGGTGAGCAGAGGATGGAGGCTTGCTGGTCAGCAGAGGATGGAAGCTCGCTGGTCAGCAGAGGATGGAGGCTCGCTGGTCAGCAGAGGATGGAGGCTCGGTGGTAAGAGCAGGATGGAGTGCGGCATTTAAGATCGCATCTGGGAAGTTTTGCGGTGGCTCGGCGGTCAGTGGAGGTTGGAGGCTCAGCAGTCAGCAGAGGATGGAGGCTCGGTGGTCAGCGGAGGATGGAGGCTCGGTGGTCAGCGGAGGATGGAGGCTCAGTGGTCAGCAGAGGATGGAGGTCCGGCGCGGTCAGCAGAGGATGGAGGCTTGGCGGTCAGCGGAGGATGGAGGCTCGGCGGTCAGCGGAGAATGGAGGTCCGGCGGTCAGCGGAGGATGGAGGCTCGGTGGTCAGCGGAGGATGGAGGCTCAGCGGTCAGCGGAGGATGGAGGCTCGGAGCTCAGCGGAGGATGGAGGCTCGGCAGTCAGCGGAGGACGGAGGCTCGGCGGTCAGCGGAGAATGGAGGCTTGGCGGTCAGCAGAGGTTGGAGGCTTGGCGGTCATCGGAGGATGGAGGCTCGGCGGTCAGCGGAGGTTGGAGGCTCGGTGGTCAGCGGCAGTTGGAGGCTCGGCGGTCAGCGGAGGTTGGAGGCTCAGCGGTCAGCGGAGGTTGGAGGCTTGGTGGTCAGCGGATGATGGAGGCTTGGCTGTCAGCGCAGTGCAGTGGCTCGGCGGTCAGCGCAGTGCAGTGGCTCGGCAGTCAGCGGAGGATGGAGGCTCGGCGGTCAGCGGAGGATGGAGGCTTGGCGGTCAGCGCAGGATGGAGGCTCGGTGGTGAGTGCAGGATGGAGGCTCGGCGGTCAGCGCAGGATGGAGGCTCAGCAGTCAGCGCAGGATGGAGCGTCCGGGAAGTCTCGCGAGACTTCCAGACTCAGTATTGGATCCATTGCTCTGGGCGACAACATACTTCGTCCAAGATGGCGTCCAGGAAGTCTCGCGAGAGTTCACAGATGCCATTTTGGAAGAAACATGTCACCGGGACGGAGGCGGTGGCAGGGAAGATGATGGGCCAGTAGTAAGCATGGGCAGGCAGAGTCCATGGGGGTATGAGTGTAGGTATGAGTGGGGGTATGAGTGTGGAGGTGGTGAATGAGGGTAAGAGTGTGGAATGAGGGGGGGGTTTGATGAGAAGTGTAGTGTCAGAGGGTGTGTGGAGGAGTGGGGAGTGTGACTGGAGTGTGTGTGGGGCCGCAGCTTGTACCGATGGCGGGAGTGGGGCTTTTGAAGCCCTGCTCCCGGCAACGGGCGGCCATATTGGAGCACCCAGGGCGGGTGTACAGGCAACTTCAGCCAGGATGTGACGTAGCATACCGTTACATCCTGACGGAAGTAGCCTTAAGGTTTTATTATAATAGATATGTGGGACTTGTTAAATGTAATGGGCTAATATGGCGGTTTGATTACAAGTAATATATGGGTGGTTTTATAATTACTATTATTAATACCATCCCTGTTATTGTCTTTTTCATAGTTAGTATTTGAACCTGCCCTGCCCATTTATACAAAACCCACCACTCTTAATAGATACTATTTCCACAAAGAGGTTTATATTATGCCCCTTCAAAATGCGGCATCTTCTTCACCTTGAGCGCATGCGTAGTAACTGTCATGATGCGTCCCCAGCAGGGCCGGCCTTAGGCATGTGCAAGTTGTGCGGCCGCACAGGGCGCCGCGCTCCAGGGGTTGCTGCAGGGAGGCAGTAGTCACTTTGATTTGCAGGGGCCTCGCTGTTCCTTCCTGTGCCCAAATCTTAAATTCAAAGCCCTGATTCTGTTGTGCTGGGTACAGCACAGTGTACCTCAGCAAAATGAGGATGATCCATGCAGTACACCGCCCCTCCTCTCTCCAGAACCATCAAGTCTCCTCCTGGCCTCCAGCCAGTGCAGAACGGAGGAGCGTCCCCTCACCCGAGGACTCTTCTATGGAGGTGAGGAGGTCACTGCTGTTTGCCATCTTCATCCCAGCAGTAATAGGTGCCGGCTCTGAGATAAGTGCTGGGTCGGTGCAGGATCAGGTTTGTCAGTCACACACAGCACCGACTCAGCACCGAGCTGTGAGAGGAAGGCATCCAGGTCACTGATCCTCATCTCCTGTCTCTACTGAACTTCTGA
>JARQOC010001449.1:0-25000 GCA_033576535.1 Allobates femoralis
TGATTACGTTTCGGATTAAGATAAGATAAGATAAGATAAACTTTATTGATCCCGGAGGAAATTACAGTATTACAGCAGCAGAACAAAGATCAAGAACATTACACACTTTCCAAAATAAGTCTATATATTATATATAAAATGTAATCGATTCTTTACTCTTGTTCCCTGAAAACTCATAAAGCTTAAATATTAGCGATAATGATTGTCCAATCAGCCATATAAACAATGGGGGTAGTAGCTAGTTTTTTTTCTTATAACAGAACTTGGCAGCAACCATAACATATTATATATACAGTATATCAAAAGGAGAGTACACCCCTTCCATTTTTGTAAATATATTTTGTTATATCTTTTCATGAGTCAACAGTGAAGATATTACCCGATAATACAAAGTAGAGGAGTCAGTGTACAGCTTATGTAACAGTGTAAATTTGGTGTCCTATTAATAATTCAGCACTCAGTCATTAATGTCTAAACCACAGGTGTTTACTCACTTTTGTTGCCAAAGTGAAAAAGGCCAAATTGTGCCCAATAAGCCATTTTCCTTCCCTACAGTCATGTGACGCATAGTGTGAATGGGGTCAGGATGTTACATTTGGTATTATTGTTCACACACTCTCTGGTCACTGGAAGGTCAACATGGCTCCTCATGGCAAAGAATTATATGGCAATCTAAAAAAAAGAAATGTTGCTCTATATAAACACAGACTAGACTTTAGAAATAACACCAACTCCCTGACACTGAGCTGCATGATGGTGGCCAAACCTAACAGCGGTGTAACAAGACCGGTTCACTCAGGACAGGCCTCGCCATAGTCAACCAAAAGAGTTGAGTGCACAAAGCTCAGCACCATAGCCAGAGATTATCTTTTCAAAATAGATGTGTGAGCGCTGTTAGCAATGATGCAGAGTTTAATGTTGTAGGGGGGTCAGCTTTCAGTGCTGAGACCATATGCTACCACACATTGCAGAGGTTACAGCGGTGGGGGGTCCGCCTGTTAGTGCTAATACCATACACCCCACATTGCAGAGGTTACAGGGGTGGGGGGTCCGCCTGTCAGTGTTCAGACCATACACCCCACATTGCAGAGGTTACAGGGGTGGGCGGTCCGCCTGTTAGTGCTAATACCATACACCCCATATTGCAGAGGCTACAGCGGTGGGGGGTCTGCCTGTCAGTGCTAATACCATACACCCCACATTGCAGAGGTTACAGGGGTGGGGGGTCCGCCTCTTAGTGCTAATACCATACACCCCACATTGCAGAGGTTACAGGGGTGGGGGGTCCGCCTGTCAGTGTTCAGACCATACACCCCATATTGCAGAGGCTACAGCGGTGGGGGGCCTGCCTGTCAGGGTAATACCATACAACCCACAGTGCCGAGGCTACAGGGGTGGGGGGTCCACCTATCAGTGCTAATACCATACACCCCACATTGCAGAGGTTACAGGGGTGGGGGGTCCGCCTGTCAGTGTTCAGACCATACACCCCATATTGCAGAGGCTACAGCGGTGGGGGGTCTGCCTGTCAGGGTAATACCATACAACCCACACTGCCGAGGCTACAGGGGTGGGGGGTCCATCTATCAGTGCTAATACTATACCCTCCACACTGCAGAGGCTACAGGGGTGGGGGGTCCACCTATCAGTGCTAATACTATACCCTCCACACTGCAGAGGCTACAGGGGTGGGGGGTCCACCTATCAGTGCTAATACTATACACCCCACATTGCAGAAGCTACAGGGGTGAGCGGTCCACCTGTCAGTTCCCAAGGCATACAGCAATGAATACTGCAGCAAATTGGTCTGCATGGCTGTCGTCCCAGTTGGATGCCTTTTCTAAACCTGATGTACAAGAAAGCCCACAGTTTGCAGAAGACAAGCAGACTAAGGACATAATATACTGGAACCTGTGGTCTGAAGATACCAAAATAAACTTATTCGGTTCAAATGGAGTCAAGCGTGTGTGTCGGCTGTAGCTGAGGAGTAAAAATAATAAATGTGTCTTGCCTACAGTCAAGCATGGTGGAGAGAGGGTCATGAGTATTGCCGGATGTGGGGAGATGGAGTTCTTTGAAGAAACCATGAATACTAAGATGTGTTTTGTGACATACTGAAGCAAAGCATGATCCCCCTCTCTTTGGAAGGCAGGATTCCAACATGATAATGACCGCAAACACACCCCGAAGATGGCTGCTGCCTTGAAAAAGAATTTAAGGGTAAAGGAGATGGTTTGTCAAGCATGTAGACAGACTATTGATCATCTGTGGAGTAGCATAAACTGTGTAACATCCACCAGATCCATGATGTCATCATGGATGATGGAAGGGAATCCCAATGGCTACTATGAAGCTCCAGTGAACTCTATGCCCTGCAGAGATAAGGCATTACATGAAAATAATGACAGCCACATGAAATATTGACACTTGGTAACAATTTGGCCATTTTCAATACGGGTGTATCTACTTTTGTTTTTCAACTTAATTTAGGTAAATTAATTAAATTATGTTAGAAAGAATATATTAATTACCAACTTTTTTATATAAAATTAAAGAATCTTTATTGAAACTCAACGTCAAATCTTAAAAATTACTTCTCCGGTAACTATAAGAAGTATTGGCCATCTGGAGGAGATTGATGTTATATGATCACGAAAAAATCAGACAATCTCAAAATAATCAAAAATTTGCCAAATATTGAACAAGTTCCCACATTGTCATACATCATACCTTATCTCATTATTCATAATAGAAAAATCTCTCAGAACAAGCACAGAGGAAAATCAATATATCAATATAAGGGTATTGTCCTCACATTGCATCCAATACAGCACAATACAAGAGAAACCACCAGCTGAAAGGATAAAAGGAACAAAGTTAATATTCAAGACCTCTAGTTTACCCTCATTGAATAAAAATGCGATGTATAAATGAATAAAGAGGTTCTTAGCCAGTAACAATATGGATCCAGACCAAGGTGGAATGTGAAGTGTTCCAAATAGAGTCTCCTATAGAATCATTGCCTGCACATGTGGGATAAAACAGGCCTATACTCTCAGGAAGTTCCTGGTTAATACTGATGACGTTTGAATGATCGCGTCATCAATACGCAGTGTTTGCATTCCACCCGGGGAAGCGCGGTGGAACGCAAACAACTGCGCATGCGCAGTAAGATACGGGCCGGTGACGTTATTTTTGTCATTGCTGTAGATCACAGCATAGGTAAAATTAAGCATAATTAAAGGTGACAAAATCTAATAGAAAAATAATAAAGAAGTACACAATAATTTCTTATACAGTTAGAGAAAGGGAAAAATTAGGGATGGGCGAATTCCTCGCTACTATTCGGGACTCGCCCGAATAGTAGCGGACTCGGGGGGACTCGCTACTCGCCGAGTTTCCTTAGGAATTACTCGGGGGTAGCGAGTCCCTGTACTTTTGCAGTGTATCTATACAGATACATTAACTTTTAGGGTACTTTTGTAGTGTAAGGGGTTAAAAACAATACACATTAATACTCACCTCCTGTACTCCGGGACCGGTACCGAAGACCTCTGGCTGTTACAGGACCTTCGAGACCACCAGGAGAAGATGGGGAAAAAGACCTTGCAGTTCAGCCAATCAGCATTCGGCTAGCGGTCACATGGGTTGTGACGCTGCTGCACTGCTGCACTGCGGTCACATGACAAACCCATGTGACCGCTAGCCGAATGCTGATTGGCTGAACTGCAAGGTCTTTTTCCCCATCTTCTCCCAGTGGTCTCGAAGGTCCTGTAACAGCCAGAGGTCTTCGGTACCGGTCCCGGAGTACAGGAGGTGAGTATTAATGTTTATTGTTTTTAACCCCTTACATTAACTTTTAGGGTACTTTTGTAGTGTATCTGTATAGATACACTGCAAAAGTACAGGTTACTACTTGGACTCGCTGGACTCGCAACGAGTACCGAGTCTCGGACCCGGACTCGTTAGAGTCCAGCGAGTCCGAGTATTTCAGGATTCGCCCATCCCTAGGAAAAATTCAAACACAAGATAAGTAATTTCCCTAATTTATATATGGTTTTCCTTTACGGCAAGATCCATCATATAGTCTACTTCCCGAAACAAATTTTGTCTTGTTCCCAATTGGTCATAAAGAACTTTTAGCAAAGCACAAAACAGACTTCATAGGGGTATTGCTAGAGGAAGCAACTGCGGGTCTGTTGTTCATTAATCCCATCCGGTTGAATGCTTTTAAAGGTGTAGATCCACCCGGCTACTTTTTGCAATAGCAGCCTATCTAGATCTCCACCTCGAGGCGACGGTTTTACTACCTCAAAGAACTTCCCTGTTTCCCGCATCATAAGTACCAATGACGCGGGTTACCAGGTCCGAACCGTATTTTCCTTTTTCGTTATTGTTTGGGGTTAATAATGACTCTCTTGTTCTTGCTACCGCATTTTTATATGCTGATGAAAGTACTGATTTAGGGTACCCCCTTTCCAGAAATCTGTTTTTTTAGTTTTAATGCTTGATTATGAAATTAAAAAAACTCAGAGCAATTTTCTCCTCAACCGTAAATATTGACCCTTTGGAATACCTTTCTTTAATGGTAGCGGATGGGCACTATTCCAGCGGAGAAGGTTATCCGTAGCGGTAGGTTTTCTATAGATAGTTGTCACAATCTTACCCTCCCTTTTTGTCAAAAGAATGTCCAAAAAGGATAACCTGTTTTGATGAATTTCTGAGGTAAAAAATAAGCACAAAGTATTTCTGGAAATTCCTGGAAAGACTCAATCGTCCCTGACCATAGTATCATCACATCATGCACATACCATCCCCAGAATAAAATATTCTGGGCCCAGGCATGCGATGGTTCAGTGAACACACATACATCCTCCCACCAGCCCAGGAGCAGATTTCTATACCACGGGGCTGCTGAACTCCCCATCGCGGTGCCCCTGAGCTGGTGGTAAAAAGTCCCCGAAAAAAGAAAATAGTTGTGTGTCAGAATGAAGTTGAGCAACTCAAGAACAAAGAGATTATGAAGTTCCAAATGATTTCCTCTTGCCCTAAGGAAATACTTAACTGCATTCAAACCCAATTCATGATGGATAGAACTGTACAAAGACTCAACGTCTATAGATGCAAAAAGAGAGGTGTCATCCACTGATAACCCATCTAATTTTGCTATTAGATCGTTAGTATCCCTTATGTATGAAGGAAAGGACATCACAAAGGGTCTCATGATTTTGTCTAGATATATACCAGCATTTTGAGTAATAGAATTAATGCCGGCCACAATAGGTCTACCTTTTAAAGGGTTTAGACCAGGGATCTCAAACTCGCGGCCCCCAGGCTGCAAGCGGCCCGCCACGCTCCCCAGTGCGGCCCGGGGCACCTTGAAAGAAAAAACCATGCCCCGGGCCGCAAGCAGGCGGCCGGTGGACCAATCAGAAGCCTCCTGTGACGTCACAGGAGGCTTCTGATTGTTCCACCAGCCGCCTGCTTTCATCAATGTACATGCGCGAAGGCGCTTGTTTGAGCCAGCGGTACCAGTAAGTCACAGTAAAGCGGTACCGCGGCGGCTCCATGTATAATGAGCCTGGGGCATCAGGTGTGTATGAGTGTTAGAGAGAGAGTGTGTGTATGTGTGAGTGTATTTGTGTGTATATGTGAGTGTGTATGTGTATAATAGTGAGTGTATTTGTGTGTATATGTGAGTGTGTGTATGTGTATAATAGTGAGTGTATTTGTGTGTATATGTGAGTGAGTGTGTATGTGTATATGTGTGAGTGTATTTGTGTGTATGTGTGTGAGTATTTGTGTGTATATGTGAGTGAGTGAGTGAGTGTGTGTGTGTGTGTGTGTGTGTGTATATATGAGTGAATGTGTATGTGTATATGTGTGAGTATTTGTGTATATATTGGAGTGAGTGTGTGTATTGGTGTATATATGTGAGTGTGTGAGTATTTGTGTATATGTGAGTGTGTATGTGTATATGTGTGAGTGTATGTGTGTGAATATTTCTGAGTGAGTGTGTATGTGTGTGTATATGTCTGAGTGTGTATATGTGTGTGCGTGTATTTTTTTATGTGAGTGTGTATATGTGTGTGAGTGTATGTACAGTGCCTACAAGTAGTATTCAACCCCCTGCAGATTTAGGTGGTTTGATAAGATGCCAATAAGTTGGAGCCTTCAAACTGCAAACGAGAGTAGGATTTATTAACAGAAGCAGAAATCTTACACACCAAAAAGTTATGTTGCTCAGTTGAATTTTAATAAATTTTAAACATAAAAGTGTGGGTCAATTAATATTCAACCCCTAGGTTTAATATTTTGTGGAATAACCCTTGTTTGCAATTACAGCTAATAATGGTCTTTTATAAGACCTGATCAGGCCGGCACAGGTCTCTGGAGTTATCTTGGCCCACTCCTCCATGCAGATCTTCTCCAAGTTATCTAGGTTCTTTGGGTGTCTCATGTGGACTTTAATCTTGAGCTCCTTCCACAAGTTTTCAATTGGGTTAAGGTCAGGAGACTGACTAGGCCACTCCATCACCTTGATTTTTTCCCTCTTGAACCAGGCCTTGGTTTTCTTGGCTGTGTGCTTTGGGTCGTTGTCTTGTTGGAAGATGAAATTACGACCCATCTTAAGATCCTTGATGGAGGAGCGGAGGTTCTTGGCCAAAATCTCCAGGTAGGCCGTGCTATCCATCTTCCCATGGATGCGGACCAGATGGCCAGGCCCCTTGGCTGAGAAACAGCCCCACAGCATGATGCTGCCACCACCATGCTTGACTGTAGGGATGGTATTCTTGGGGTCGTATGCAGTGCCATCCAGTCTCCAAACGTCACGTGTGTGGTTGGCACCAAAGATCTCGATCTTGGTCTCATCAGACCATAGAACCTTGAACCAGTCTGCCTCAGAGTCCTCCAAGTGATCATGAGCAATCTGTAGACGAGCCTTGACATGACGCTTTGAAAGTATAGGTACCTTACGGGATCGTCTGGAACGGAGACCATTGCGGTGGAGTACGTTACTTATGGTATTGACTGAAACCAATGTCCCCACTGCCATGAGATCTTCCCGGAGCTCCTTCCTTGTTGTCCTTGGGTTAGCCTTGACTCTTCGGACAAGCCTGGCCTCGGCACGGGAGGAAACTGTCAAAGGCTGTCCAGGCCGTGGAAGGCTAACAGTAGTTCCATAAGCCTTCCACTTCCGGATGATGCTCCCAACAGTGGAGACAGGTAGGTCCAACTCCTTGGAAAGGGTTTTGTACCCCTTGCCAGCCTTGTGACCCTCCACGATCTTGTCTCTGATGGCCTTGGAATGCTCCTTTGTCTTTCCCATGTTGACCATGTATGAGTGCTGTTCACAAGTTTGGGGAGGGTCTTAAATAGTCAGAAAAGGCTGGCAAAAGAGATAATTAATCCACACATGTGAAGCTCATTGTTCTTTGTGCCTGAACTACTTCTTAATACTTTAGGGGGACCAAACAGAATTCTGGTGGTTTGAGGGGTTGAATAATAAATGACCCTCTGAATTAACTTTTAATGCTTTAAACAAAAAAAAAAAAATTAAAAAATCTTTTTGGCTGCAGTGCATTTCCCACTTCCAGGCTGATCTACAGTCCAAATGTCACAATGCCAAGTTAATTCCGCATGTGTCTGTGGAGACCCGGGGGTCAGTGGGTGCTCTCGTCCGCAGGCCCAGCCACCTTTACAAAGACAGTGTGGACCAGGGCTCATCCCCAACTGAGCGCCCGAGCTCCTTAACTGTGGGCAGAACACTACTCAGACAACACAGGGTGAGGGAATCACAATATTAAGGCTTTATTGGATCCCCAAACAGTTAACAGCATATAACGCATAACCAAGCACAACACATAAATGTAACAGGCAACAGAGTCTCACCCTTCCGCTGGCTCACCAGGGTATAGAATATAGCACGGCAAAGTCTGTAGCCAGGTGACTGTATCATCCCAACCTGGGTTGCTTCCTTGTCCTTATGCAGTCTTTATCACAGCTGAATCCGATAATCCGATACTGAAGTCCTTGTGGTTCTATAGTCCGTGTTCTGGTCCCCTTGGTCGGCACCGAAATGCCTAGGCCTGGGGTTATGGCTCGCTAACCGGATCCGAAGACCCTAGATTAGCTGCCTGTCTCCAATCTTCAATCTCCAATCTCCAATCCAGTGGACCTCTAGTCGGGACCGAAATCCCTCGACTGAGGCCACTAGACAGAATCTAACTCTAATCTGCTGGTCAAAGTGAACAGCCTTATATACCCTTATATACCTAAGCCCTTATTGTAGGATATTGGGGACGTCACGATTGGTGCAATAACACAGTCTTTTCATTGGCTCAACTCCAATCCTCATTTAACATATTTTAGTACTATTGCAATCCAAATGCTGATTGATATAGCACCTAGCAGTGATACAATGGAATGTTAGTATGAGACATTGAGTCTGCAATCAATGACACTTAAACAATAGTGGCTGGGGCCCCTGGACATGGAATCAACATTCACAGGGTAATAGACAATGGACGATTAGCATAATTAAGTTCTCTGGCCTGCTATGACAAACAAGTTAGATAATTACATTACCAAGCTAAACTTACACCAGTCATCTATGAAAATACTGTAGGAAATTCTCCTTGGCCAATTCAAGATTACAAGCCTATATACAATATGATATGTCTGGGTTACATAAGAAATCATCATATGCCCTACATTGAAGGGGTCCATTTCGTCACAGTGTCAACCAGCTAAATCTGCAGGGGGTTGAATACTACTTGTAGGCACTGTATATGTGTGAGTGTATTCCTGCGCCGCCTGAGCGGCACATCGCTGGCGGATGGTGCCGGCTGCTGGGTGCAGGCTGGTGCCGCATGCTGGCTGGTGCCGGCTGGCGGCTGGTGCCACGTGCTGGCTGGTGCCGGCTGCCGGGTGCTAGCTGGTGCTAGACTGGGAGCCACAGAGGAAGAAGCTGCCGGAATGAGAAGAGTGGAGTCAGGTAAGGCGCTGTTACAGCCGAAGATAGCAGCCTAGGGGGGGAGGGGAACGTGACCGCTAAAAGTGCCTAGGGCGGCAGGAACTCCAAATATGGCCCTATGTAAGTGTGTCAATGTGTGAGTGTGTATGTGTTTGTGTGAATATGTCTGAGGATGTATGTGAGTGGGTGTGAATGTGCGGGTGTGTATATATGGGCTTGTCCACACACCTGAGCTCTCAGTATTTAGCGCTCCTGCGCTAAATACTTAGGCTTAGACAGAGAAGTGCAGGTGCGTGTATGCGGCCGCTTTCAGCAGACGCTGTGCCTGGTTACCCGATGTGTATTGTCCTATGAAAAGATGTACTAAAATATTTACAAAACTGTGAAGGGTGTATTCACTTTTATCATACACTATATATTTGTCACTGTTTTCCCACACATTGCACCTAGTATGTAATAAAAGATACTGCTGTGCTTGCTATCTGCTGTGCTGAGCTGTCAGTGGTTGGTTGACAGCACATGCTTTCAGTCTGGTTTTGGGCGGTGCTTGGTTGCTCAGATGTTCCATCTTCCCTGTGATTGCTCTGCTACTTTACTGAGCAGCCTTTCCCAGAATCCTGCCAGTCGTACACTCTATTTGAGTGGTGTTTAGCCTGCACTACAGTGTCTGTCTAGTTCTGATCATTGTTATCTGACTCCAAATTGTTGCCTGCTTACTCTTCAGTCTGCTCCCTGTACTTGATCTGTATTTCATTTGATTTCCTGGTATTTTGACCCTGGACCATGACCTGACTATGTTTCAATTGACTATCTAATTTCTCTTTGTGCTTTCCTGGAAACCTGACCTTGGACTGTTACTTGACTACACCTCTGTCTAATCTCTGAATATACTATGAACCCTCCTGGAACCTGACCCCAAATTACCTGACCTCCCTGCTGTTTGCGCTAGTTGTAAGTAGAGACTATGTCACATACTTCCTGTACATAGTGACTAGCATCACAATATGCGTTGAAATTGGGTGTGTATATACTATGGAAAAGTGTCCAATAACTGGCCTAGTAGCGAAAGCAGTCTTTGCCTCATCCAATAATCGTTAGTCAATTGTGTAGTGTCTTTACAACTGGAAGCAATGAAGTGCTGCAATTGGAATATTCCCGGACATCTCTGAACACCAAAAAACTATCCAACAGTGAAATCAGTTACCGTTGTTTTAATTTTATGTCATACCTTTACTACACACATAATATAAACATATATACACATACAGTACTGTGAAAAACGGTTTTGCCCCTTCCTGATTTCTTTTTCTTTTGCATGTTTGTCAATTAAATGTTTCAGCTCAACAAACAAATTAAACCATTTGATAAAACAAGAAAACACAAAATGCAGTTTATAAATTAAGTTTTTTATTATAAAGGGGAAAAGAAATCCAAACCTACATGGACACGTGTGAAAAAGTGATTGCTCCCTCTTAAAACATAAATTAACTGTGGCTTGTCACATCTATGAGAAGCTGAGTTCAATTTCCCCAGCCACAGCTAGTCCTGATTACTGCCACATCTGTTCTCAATCAAGAAATCAAGTTAAATAGGACCTGCCTGACAAAGTGAAGTAGACCAAAAGCTTCCCAAAAGGTAAACATCATGCTGACATCCAAAGAAATTCAGGAACAAATAAGAAAAAATAAATGAGATCTATCAGCCTGGAAAAGGCTATAAAGCCATCTCTAGAGCTTTGGGACTAAAGCGAACCACAGTGAGAGCCATTATTTACAAATGGCAAAAACGGAACAATGGAAGACCATTACAGCAGTAGCCAGCTGACCAAATACTACCCAAAGAGCACAGTGACGACTCATTCAAGAGGTAACAAAAGACCCCACAAGAACATCCAAAGATCTGCAGGCCTCACTTGCCCCAGTTAAGGTCAGTGTTTATGATTCCACGATAAGAACGAGAGTGGACAAAAACGGCTGCATGTCAAAGATCCAAGACGAAAACCCCTGCTGAGCAAAAAGAAAATAAAAGGTTGTCTCAGTTTTGCATCTTGAACATCTTGATGATCCCCAAAATATTGGGAGATTACTCTATGGAGTGACAAGATAAAAGTTGAACTTTTGTGAAGGTGTATGCCCCATTATATCTGGCGTAAAAGTAACACAGCATTTTAGAAAAGAAACATCATACTAACAGTAAAATATGGTGGAGGTAGTGTGATGGTCTGGGGCTGTTTTGCTGCTTCACCTCTAAGACTTGTTGTGGTAAATGGAACCATGAATTCTGCTGTCACCAAAAAATCCTGAAGGAGAATGTCTGGCCATTAGAGATGAGCGAGTACTAAAATGCTCGGGTGCTCGATGCTCGGGCCGAGCATCCCAAGATACTCGTGTACTCGGCCCGAGCACCGAGCCCAATGTAAGTCAATTAGTGACAGGCTCTGCCTACACACGTCCGGTTATAAAACGAGTGTTTCTGGGAAGGGGCGGGAGGGGGGGCTTTTTCAAATCGCCGCCGTATACAACACCTTGCTGTGCCCCCCAGAGGGACCCTAACAATCAATCTGCTCTCTGTGAGGTGCCAGCTCACTGTGTGCACTGAAGGGAGCTGTGTATATGTGTCAGATCACTAATTATTAGCGAGGAGTCCGAGCATCTCGGCGGTTCTCGGTGCTCGCCGAGCATCCCGAGTACCGGGATACTCGTGCAAGTAACGAGTAGCGCCGAGCATACTCGCTCATCCCTACTGGCCATGTGTTCCTGACTTCAAGCTGTAGGATACTTGGGTTATGCAGAAGGACAATAATCCAAAACACATGAGCAAATCCACCTCTGAATGGCTTAACAAAAACAAAATGAAGCCTTTGGAGTGGCCTAGTCAAAGTCCTGACCTTGATCTGATTGAGATGTTGTGACCTTATAAATGCGGTTCATGTTTGGAAATCCTCCAGTGTGGCTGAATTACGACAATTCGGCAAAAGATGAGAGACTAAAATTTCTCCAGAGCATTGTCAAGACTAATTGCCAGTTATCACAAACACTTAATTGCAGTTTCTGCTGCTAAAGGTGGAACAACCAGTTATTAGGTTTATGAGGCAAACACTTTTTCACTCAGGGCCCTGTAGGTTTGGATTTCTCTTTCACTTAAAAATTAAAATCTTCATTTATAAACTGAATTTTGTGCTTATTTGTCTAATATTCAAATTTGTTTGGGGATCTAAAACATTTAAGCAAGGTGAATATGCAAAAGAATAAGAAATAAGGGGAAAGGGAGCACACCACTGCTTGATACTCAAATGAGCATTGGGGTACTCGGGTATGCTAGTTAGTCGATTAAGCATCGTGATTGCTCGAGTCACTGTCCTGCACGTTTGTTAGGCAGCCAATCAACATGCGGGGTTTTCATGCCATATATAATAATGCTATAGCAATGCTGGCTAAAGGCTTTACTGTGATTGGCCGGTTGCATAGCATCAACCAGATTTTTTTAAGAAATGGGAGGCGATGCTCTGAACACTGCAGTGCAGGGAGAGTTGATGTAGGAGGGAGAGCTGAGATTCGAGCAGGCATGTAGGTTGTACACTTTGAGACAGTTCACTCTATACAAAAGGGATACTCACTCACTGACCGGTCATAGAGGTAGCCACGATTCTTCATATAAATTCCTCCGGTTTCTTCATTTATTCCATAAATTAACACAACGAAATATAAAACATAAGCCTATCCTTGGCTTTAAGGAACACAAATATCCATTTACGGTATACAGTCCATTTATCTCACTCATGGGTAATCCTGTAAATATCAAGGTACACTACTGTCTATATGTCGCAACGGAGTATTCACAGTTGAGCATTTGGCGGTATATCGGTGGATCCTCACAGAATCTATTCACCGTCTTCAGTCAGTGTACACACAGTTTACAGACTGTCTCATTGTTTACTGTAGGCTTGGGCCACGTTCACACACTGTTGCCCCATAGACCACGCTCAGAAGCTCTGTCTTCACTCCAGACTGGTTGCGATCCCTCTTTCTCTTAACCTCAACTGCTTCACGCAGCTTCACTCAACTCTAGCCATAGGCAGACGATGTTCAGATCATTCACAAGTGCAGGAGGAATAGTGAGCACCAAAGCCGACGGCTTGCGGGGCGGATCCACTCGGGAGCAAACAGGTGGTAGACCGGGGGTGCCGATCTCCCAGCACAACAACAGTCCAAAAATTCAATAATGTAGAGACGGCACTCACCCGAATCTTGAATGGTGATTTATTTAGGGAACATGTACATCCAGTGCAGGGAAGGGAGGAACGGAGCTACTGACGACGGCACCGTTTCGCGCTTGTGCGCTTCCACGGGTCAGCAGCTAATGGCGGTGTATCACCTCCTAAATAGGAGGAGTCTACAACTTACACTTACGTCACCATTAGCAAACAGTAATACAAGATAGGAGAATTAAAATCAACATATCCAGACAACACCAATATTGACTATAAGAAGGAATACTCAAATTACGAAACATGATTATATATGCAGCATTTTCTATGCAATACATAACACAAAAATAACAGTGTGCAAACAAGCGAGATCTATTTGTATATTACACAGACAATAAAGATAAAAACAGGAGAAATGAAGACAACAATTGGTAAGACAAAGCAAAATAGGCTCATATTCTAGCACTACGGTAACACCAAAAGTGGCGCAAACATACATTTATGTCATGAATTCATGTCATGCAATAGAACCTATAGAAATTTAACTAAGACATAAGCAAACAGCAACTATCAATCAGCTCTCAATAACGTAGTTACGGAGCCTGTTAAAAATTACACTAAGTCTAACCACTGCTAAATCGCATAAGCTGTCTCCATATTCTCCAAGCAAGGAAGAAAGTGACAGTCGATGAGGACAAAGAAATGTCAAATTATATATATATATATATACATACAGGAGGGCATTCAAGGACAAGGTACACAAGAATCACCATTAGCTTGCATTATCCTATATAATTAAAGACTATAAGATATATATATGTGTCTAGATTCAAGTGTAAATCACGGCGAAACCAGAGACCATCAGATATACACAGGTACTTGACTGAGCAAAGAACGAGTTTTTAGATCTCAATTTAACAGGTGACAACACAAACTATTGCAATATAAAGGTAGCAACCAGGACTCAAAGAAATACGGCCATATCGACCTTATCATTGAGGCCTGCTGCTCCCATCGCATCAGAGTTCAGGATCCAGTTAGTCTCTGTTTGCAGAAGTTTTTTATGTAAATTACCTCCCTTACTGGAAGAAAAAATCCTCTCAATACCTGCAAACTTCAGCACCTTCGGGTCACCAAAATGGTGTTCCCGAATGTGCTGAATTAATCTAGTGGAACCTTTTCCTGTAGTCACCGAATTAAAGTGTTCCCTCACTCTTATGCACATTGCTCGAATAGTTTTGCCGATATAGAACCTGCCGCAGGGACACCATAGCGCATAGACTACCCATTTAGTATTGCAATTAATAAAGGATTTAATCCCAATATTTAAACCTCCGCAACATAATACGGGACCCGGCTCTAAAAATCGACACCAATTACAGTGACCATATCTGAAGTTTCCTTTCAGCGGATTCGCATTTAACCATGTGTACTTCTGTAAAGGTTTTTTTAATCTTTTTTCCACTAGCCAGTCACCGATATTCTTGCTTCTTCTATAGGTTACAAGCAATTGTGGGGGTATTTCTGCAAATGCTCGATCATTTTCTATTATATGCCAATGGCGTCGTAAAGCAGCTCTAATTCTATCAAACATTGGACCATATTTAAAGTTAAAATAAAATTTTCTCTTTGTCTTTCCCTGATTTTTGTTGTCAGAATCAATCTCGGATCTATCTCTCGTTCTACTCTGATGATAATTAACCCTTTCTCTGGCCTTTAATAACACAGACTGAGGGTAGCCTCTATGCGATAAGTCAGACAGGAGCCTGTCGGCTTGCACATTGAAGCCCTCATCCGTGTTGTTCAGACGTCGGATGTGTAATAATTGGCTAAACGGTAATCCCATCTTGGTGTAATCAGGGTGGGCACTGCTAAAGTGCAGTAAAGAATTTGTGGCAGTGTTCTTTTTAAACATTGATCTAACCATGCCATTCTCGCTGAGTTCCAAATTGATATCAAGGAATTCCAACTTCGATCCCCCAAAAACGCTAGTAAACCGCATATTGAAATCATTGTTGTTCAAATAGTCAACAAAACTCTGAAAAGCCATTTCATTACCATCCCAGACTACCAACACGTCATCTACATAGCGAATGTAGTGCTTAATGTTTAGGAGAAAGGGATTATTCTCAGAATACACATATTGATCTTCGAACGCTGCCAAAAATAGATTAGCGAGGGTACAAGCGACGGGTGTACCCATCGCTGTACCCTCTTTTTGCAAATACCATTGTTCAAGGAAGCTAAAGGCATTGTGTTCCAATATAAATTCTAAAGCTTCACAAGTGAAATCAGTCACATCACTATCTATTCTATTTTTTAACAACAATTGTCTTATCAGACTCACCGCTAGTTTCTGTGGAATTCTGGTATAGAGGCTCTCTATATCAACCGATGTTAACTTCATAGACGAATTCCATGCTATACAATCTATTGTTTTAATAAAGTCAAAAGAATCTTTCACCAGCGATGGTACTACAGCCAAGAATGGATGTAAAAGCCACTCCAAATATTTCGACAGTGGTTCAGTAAGAGAACCCACCCCGGAGACAATGGGTCTCCCTGGAGGTTCCTGTTCGTTTTTATGTATCTTGGGCAAATAGTACCAATGTGGCTTATTAGGGAATTCTGGAAAAAGTTTTTCTGCTTCTCTGAGAGTTAACACGTTGTTATCAACAGCCCGCCATAACAAATTCTTAAGTTTTTTAGAGAATTCAATAGTGGGGTCAGACCTTAATGGAGAGTAGGTGATGGTTTGGCTCAACTGCCTATTCGCTTCCTTAATATACGCTGATCTTTGAAGGAGGACAATACTTCCTCCTTTATCAGCCTTCCTAAAAACTGTGTCTTTCCATTGTTGCATTTCTATTAGTGCATCGCGTTCTTTCTTATTTAAATTCCTAGCTGGTTCAGGATAGATAAGAGCTTTTACATCTTTATCAACCAACTCCATAAAGGAGTCCAGACTATCACCGGGACTTGCTGGGGGCATAAAAATAGATTTCACACCCCCTTGAAACGGGGGTCTACAAGGATCATTAATTTGCCCAGTTTGACTATCAGCAATTCCCAGTAAGATCCGGACATCGTCCTGAGATTGGCTGAGAGAGTCTGAATTTACAAAAAATCCTAGAGGACCTATATTATCAATATCAGTAGAGATCTTTGAACTAGTATTAGTGTTTATTTTATTAATATTATTTAAATTTTTTTGATTTTCAAAATGCTTAAATAAATGTAGTTTTCTAACTGATTTGAACAGATCTGCTCTGAATTCCGCATAATCAAAATGCTCAGAGATGCAAAAATTAAGACCCTTTTGTAGCACCAACAGCATATCCTCAGATAAAGGGTGGTCTGACAAATTATAGACCCGTAAATTCTGAGAGTCTAATCCCGCCAGAACACTTGCTTCCTTTTTGTAGGAGGTGGTAGTATCAAGTCCTCGTCTTCTCCTTCTGTTACGCCCTCCTCTTCTAGTTCTGCGCCTAAAGGGTCGTGATCAATACTTAACGCCCCTTCAAATTCATGGTACACAGAGTCCTCCTCGGACACCCCATCTTCTTCATCTGATGTAAATCTGCCTGCTTTTTTAGGGGTCTTTTTCTGATTTTTTGGAGTCTTCTTGAGAGAGGAGGTATTTAGTGGGATGCCTGGAGTTTTAGGTGTAATGGGTTTTCCCGGGGTCTGGGGATTTTTATCATTTCTAGGAGTCCTGTTCTTTTTATTTTTCTTCGGGGTATGTGGAGACCGACCCCAATTAAAAATATGGCCTGAATCGTAATCTGCTTTGTCTCTCATAAATTTCTCCCTCTTAAGTATTTTAATATCATTCTGCAAAGGGATCAATTTATCGTCCAACTTTTTCAGAAAGGCAGTCCATTTACTTTTACTTATTTTTTTCTCTAGTTCTCTCCTCAGAGAAATTAACTCTTCAGTTACTTTAACATGGTCTGCCTCATTCTGTTCTAGGACCAACAGCAAGAATTTCATAGAGGATACCAACTGGATTTCTTCCCATTTTTTGACAAAGGCAATGCTACAATTTTGAGATGCCATATGTTTAGATACCCGCAGACCCCTGGGCACCCTATTACAAGAGACATATGTCCTCAAAGACGTCACTGTCCAAAATAAACGCAGCTCTTTTTCTGCTAGGTTGTGATACGCTGTTCCAAATTTTTCTCGCTGAGAGCACTCAATAAATCCTTCACGTCGCAACTGGTGAAGAAACTAGCCGCGTCCTCCCTCCCTGCAAGTAGACTTTCTGGGATGCGTCCCACACCGCCACCTGATCCCGCAGGGCTAGGCTCCATGTCCTTCAATAATCCCGACAATAAGCCAAAGCAGTGTGCCTCATTAAGCAAAGACTGCAATCAATCACAAGTGCAGGAGGAATAGTGAGCACCAAAGCCGACGGCTTGCGGGGCGGTTCCACTCAGGAGCAAACAGGTGGTAGACCGGGGGTGCCGATCTCCCAGCACAACAACAGTCCAAAAATTCAATAATGTAGAGACGGCACTCACCCGAATCTTGAATGGTGATTTATTTAGGGAACATGTACATCCAGTGCAGGGAAGGGAGGAACGGAGCTACTGACGACGGCACCGTTTCGCGCTTGTGCGCTTCCACGGGTCAGCAGCTAATGGCGGTGTATCACCTCCTAAATAGGAGGAGTCTACAACTTACACTTACGTCACCATTAGCAAACAGTAATACAAGATAGGAGAATTAAAATCAACATATCCAGACAACACCAATATTGACTATAAGAAGGAATACTCAAATTACGAAACATGATTATATATGCAGCATTTTCTAAGCAATACATAACACAAAAATAACAGTGTGCAAACAAGCGAGATCTATTTGTATATTACACAGACAATAAAGATAAAAACAGGAGAAATGAAGACAACAATTGGTAAGACAAAGCAAAATAGGCTCATATTCTAGCGCTACGGTAACACCAACAGTGGCGCAAACATACATTTATGTCATGAATTCATGTCATGCAATAGAACCTATAGAAATTTAACTAAAACATAAGCAAACAGCAACTATCAATCAGCTCTCAATAACGTAGTTATGGAGCCTGTTAAAAATTACACTAAGTCTAACCACTGCTAAATCGCATAAGCTGTCTCCATATTCTCCAAGCAAGGAAGAAAGTGACAGTCGATGAGGACAAAGAAATGTCAAATTATATATATATATATATATACATACAGGAGGGCATTCAAGGACAAGGTACACAAGAATCACCATTAGCTTGCATTATCCTATATAATTAAAGACTATAAGATATATATATGTGTCTAGATTCAAGTGTAAATCACGGCGAAACCAGAGACCATCAGATATACAGACACATATATATATCTCATAGTCTTTAATTATATAGGATAATGCAAGCTAATGGTGATTCTTGTGTACCTTGTCCTTGAATGCCCTCCTGTATGTATATATATATATATATATAATTTGACATTTCTTTGTCCTCATCGACTGTCACTTTCTTCCTTGCTTGGAGAATATGGAGACAGCTTATGCGATTTAGCAGTGGTTAGACTTAGTGTAATTTTTAACAGGCTCCGTAACTACGTTATTGAGAGCTGATTGATAGTTGCTGTTTGCTTATGTTTTAGTTAAATTTCTATAGGTTCTATTGCATGACATGAATTCATGACATAAATGTATGTTTGCGCCACTTTTGGTGTTACCGTAGTGCTAGAATATGAGCCTATTTTGCTTTGTCTTACCAATTGTTGTCTTCATTTCTCCTGTTTTTATCTTTATTGTCTGTGTAATATACAAATAGATCTCGCTTGTTTGCACACTGTTATTTTTGTGTTATGTATTGCATAGAAAATGCTGCATATATAATCATGTTTCGTAATTTGAGTATTCCTTCTTATAGTCAATATTGGTGTTGTCTGGATATGTTGATTTTAATTCTCCTATCTTGTATTACTGTTTGCTAATGGTGACGTAAGTGTAAGTTGTAGACTCCTCCTATTTAGGAGGTGATACACCGCCATTAGCTGCTGACCCGTGGAAGCGCACAAGCGCGAAACGGTGCCGTCGTCAGTAGCTCCGTTCCTCCCTTCCCTGCACTGGATGTACATGTTCCCTAAATAAATCACCATTCAAGATTTGGGTGAGTGCCGTCTCTACATTATTGAATTGATGTTCAGATCATTGTCTGCTCAGAGGCCTGGGCACTGTTCACCCACTGAGCTCTCTTCAGCCACTACCAGTTACATCACACAGAGAGGCTCAGACAGGCGCCTCTAACAGAGATTGCAAATCACACCATGGTTGCCTGGCTCTCTTTCTCACACTCTTCTCCATTTGGCAAATATCCTGGATTTTAACATCTAAGGCCGGCTTCACCCTACGGTTTCTTGATGTCAGGCTGTGTCCGGTGTTTTGCTGGATGCACTGGACACAGCCTGACAGCTCCGGACAGAACAGAACTGCAGGGTAAATATGCCCTCCAATTCTGTTTTCTCCCGGATTCAGCACTGTGCAGTTGCTGCCGCTGTCCAGTGCTGAAATTTAAATGCCACCCCCAGAATTAGTGAGTCCCATTAGATGCATCAATTCTTGAGCTTTGTCCAGCTCTTCCTGATTGCCCTGGTGCGATGGCAATCGAGGTAATAATTTTGGGGTTGATGTCAGCTGTGTAATGTCAGCTGGCATCAAGCTCAGGGGTTAGTAATGGATAGGTATCAATCAGACATCTCCATTACTAACCCAAAAAGTATAAAGAGAAAAAAAATCACACACACAGGAAAAAATAGTTTATTTGGATAATGACCCTCCCACACTCTCCCTTGCTCACAAGCGTATTTTTAAAACTGTTCCAATGAAGCTCATCCATCATTGCCAATGCTCCATGAATGCAGCTCTGGTGACTGTGAATAGCAGTATAGGTATTCATTCACAGGTACTGGGTACTGATGACACCTCTCATCAGCATCGCCTCATTGTGCATATTGCACCAATGAGTGGCAGCTCTGATGGGACCTGTAATTAGCTGTATTTAACTGCTCTTCAGAGTTGCCAGAGTTGCATTCATGGAATATGGACTATGGCAAAGGAGCTTTCCGGGAACATTTTTTAAAATAAATTGGTAAACAAGGTATACTGTGGGGCATCTTTATTCAAATAAAGTATTTTTTCCCTGTGTGTGTGTTACTTTTTTATTATTGGATTAGTAATGGCAATGTCTGATAGACACCTCTCCATTACTAGCCCCTGGGCTTGATCCCAAACATTATTACCCTGATTGCCACCACTCCAGGGCAATTGGGAAGAGATGGGATGAAGCATAAGAAATGGCACCTCTAATGTAATTCGACCATTCTGGGGTAGCTGCGTGCAATTTTTAGGTTGGAGGACCAAATACCAATGGCCGTTACAGCCTGATAATACCAGACCCATGCTTTTTGCTTTACCTTGGCTCGTTATCAAAATTAGGGAGGACCCCACGTAATTTTTTTTTGCATTGTTTATTTAGTTAGTTTCTAGCAGTATCCTGGGGGTGAGAACTTTATCCAAGTGCCTTCCACATGCTGTTCCCATTCCATTGAGTGCTGCCATGTCCCGCAATCTGGCAATCAGTCAGTGGGATCAACTAAGTTCACAGCTATAAGTTCCCACGGTGAGAACTTATTTTATCCCACTGATAGATTGCTAGACAGCATTGCAGCCGCGAGTTCAACTTAGTTGACTGATGGCAGCTTGGAAGCCTTTGGCTATGAGCACTAGGTAATTCAGTGACATCACCACTTCACACAACTGACAGTCATCCATTGCTGTCAATGTGTCCCGGAAGCTGCATTTTCCATTACTGCAGCTTCTAGATTTAGATCCGGGATCTTCGTCGGACATCGTGTGGATTTTCTCTGACCTGTAGGGGTGTTTTGAGGGTAATAATAACTGGGTGAAAGAGGGGGTGCATATTTTTTTATATCAAATAAAGGATTTTTCAGTGTATTTATTTTCTTTGACTTATAGGTTAGTAATAGAGGTTTCACATAGACCCCTCCCCATTACTAACCTACTTTGACAAATCACAGCTGTCATCAACCCAATACATCACTCCGATTGCCACCACATCAGGGCAATTGGCATGAGCTGGGTAAGCACCAGAATTCTGGAGCTGCCGCAGGGTAATGTAGTTAGGCTGGGTGGGGCCAATATCCATAACTCTTTCCACCCTGATAATACCAACCCCAACCTGTCAGCTTTAACATGCCTGGTTATCAAAAATGGAAGGCCCCAACACCATTTTCTTTAAATTATTGGATCTCTTCTGGATTTTGATAACTAACCACAGTAGAGCAGACCCCTGGGGGTTTCAGCCATCAGATACTGCTTTACCCATGCTTGTTATCAAAAATAGGGTGTGAGCCAAAGTTTTAACTTTCTTTTTAGAGTGGTGCGCCAAAACTTGACATCGCTGTGATGGGTTTAGAAGTCCCCACACCAGAAAAGCTTGCTGATTGGCTGCTCTGTGGCCTTTCAACAAGCTTTATTCAAATGAAAAAACCAAAGTAGGACAGAAGGTGCAATAAAAAGTCTGTTAACAAAAATGATCCATAAGAAAGTGAATGGGTGTGAAATAGTCATACATAATAAAGATCGACTAACGAAAAGGCAGCTCATGAATATATGCACAACATAACTGAACACAAAGAGGTAAACTGTTCAAAAAATGTATTAAGTACAATAAAAAGTCAAAGGATATCAAAATGCAACAAAGGTGAAACATACAGACAGAGATGAAACAAGTAGAAGCTGTGAAGTTGTGGGTTGTAATAATCACCTGAGCAGATTAACGATGCAACAAGTTTTATTTGTATTCATACAGAGGTATTTCAGCAATTCCAGGTAGATGACCACAATGCAATGCTCCAGTACACAAAATCAGAAACCAAAAATAGTCCATAGAAGAACTCTTAGGCTGGCTTCACATTTGCGTATGTATCCGCAGCGCACGCTGCGGACAACAATATTCAAATGCGCATGCGGACTGCGCACCTATCTTTATCATTGTATACGCATCGTACGCAAGACACTGCTTTTGCTCGCGCACGGCTGCATATCTGTCCGCATGCGTACTCTGTAGGAAAATTAGGTGCGCCTGGAAACGCAACATGTTACATTTTTTGCTGCGCATAAAATTTCCCGGTGTCCGCAAGCGCACACTTGCGCACGCTTGCTGATACAAAATGCGTTAAGCCCTATGAGAGCACAAGCGTGCACGTGGATTTGCGTATGGTGCGTACGATGCGCATGCGTACGGGCCGTTGCACAAGCCCATGGGCGTGCCAGTAGGTGGGACAAGTGAAAAAGTGACCAATGTATTAAACGCATGCTCATGAAAAACGCATGCGCATGATCAAAAACACGTACCTGCGCAGGTGTACATTGAACGCATGCGTATGCGCATGCGGATGAAAAATCCTGCGCATGCTTGCTTATACATGCGTTTTGACCTGCACATGCGCAGCATACGCGGCGGACAAAAACGCAAATGTGAAGGTAGCCTTAACATCCAGAAGGTGGATCTCATGATTGCAGCACGTGAATTAAGTTCCAAGTTCTATACTCCATCCATGGGTTTCAAGGTCAGCCTTAGCTCTGATCCTATGGCTTCCAAATCACAACACCAAATCTTTAGTCCATTCATAAGCTTAGGACCTGACCCAAGCACAGTTCCTTCCGCTTCCACTTCCCAGCACCAACTGATCTCTAAGTGTGTGTCTGCTTCTATATTCAGCTCGTAAGGTGGGGTCACACGCGGCGATCTGGCCTGCGATGTCGGAAGCGATGCGCAGGTGCCCGCTCGCTTCCGACATCGCAGGCCAGCTGTCACACGGCACGACGTTGCCGGTGACGCGGCGGCGATGTGGGCGGAGCCATCGCTCGCTGGGCTGGGCTCAGCCCAGCGAGCGATCCTCACCAACATTGCGATATAGGCTGGATCGCGCCGCCAACAGTGTCAGACGGCGCGATCCAGCCTAATCGCTGGTCACAGGTTGACAGGTTTATGAACATGTTCATAAACCTGTCAACCTGCGACCAGCGATAATTTGCAGTTGCGTCGCGCTGTCACACAGCGCGACGCACTTGTGATATCGCCCGCGACATCGCTGTGACGTCACTTTTCGGCGATGTCGCGGGCGAGATCGCCGCGTGTGACCCCACCTTTAGAAATCACCCTCTTGTTTGGCAAAGATAAGCACACCTAACCCCTTTAATCATATGTATATACAATCAAAACAATGATGGTGTATAACCAGGAACCTGCTGAGAGAAAGAAAGGCACAGATTCCTCCACCAGATAGACAATAAATGTAAATATAGATATGATTGAATTTTGGTCTATGAACACATGCTGGAAAGAGACATGCTGGTACATCCCCTTCCCCCTTCAACTTGTGAACAATAAAATTGTCTATACTGTCCATCCGTGCTGGTAAAGTATGATAACTCCTCACACAAGCAATAGATGAAAAATGCACCATGTCTTAACAATCACTGCAGATGATATGCCTTGGGTAAATGAATCAATAAGAGGGGAAGGCATAGTCCCTCTTCATCACACCAACCTAACAGAAGTACAACATGCAGTAATTGATACCAACATATCAAGGTATATAGCAAAATAATAAACCCATAGATAAAGTGACAATAGTGCAGGTCCGTCCCACTGAAAATAAAAGCCCCCTAGGAGAGTAATCCCCCGATGTACGTTTCACAATGTTATAATATTTGATTGCTTCATCAAGGGGGTTATATTTCTTTTAACAATATACAGTATTCAGCAGGTCAATAACTGCATAATTTCTTCACCCATGGCTGTTGGAGACAGATGATGGCTGAATAACACAGCCATCATCAACTATCAAAATTGCAGGCTCAGCGTGCAAACCCACACAAAATCAGGCAGCCGGCATATGCTCTAGCAGTACGGCATATGTTGGTTAGGGTTTGAAGATGAAGGAAAATTAAAATGATACCTGCCAGGTGAAGGTGGAATATGAGAGCCTGTCATCAGGATTTGTCACTATAAAGTAAAGATATGGTCTTATAGGTGCAGTGATGTTGTTAATTAGTCACCTGCAGTGAAGAGATCCGATTTGTGGTTGTTGAATAATCTTCTTATAACATACTAGTAAAAAGGCCCGATGCAATTGCATCGGGAGCAGGGTGAAATAAATTGTGTGTATACAGGTGGGTCAGTGGGTAGCAGAGTATACAGGTGGCTCTGTGGGTAGCAGAGTATACAGGCGGCTCTGTGGGTAGCAGAGTATACAGGCGGCTCTGTGGGTAGCAGAGTATCGAGGCGGCTCTGTGGGTAGCAGAGTATACAGGCGGCTGTGTGGGTAGCAGAGTATAGAGGCGGCTCTGTGCGTAGCAGAGTATACAGGCGGCTGTGTGAGTAGCAGAGTATAGAGGCGGGTCTGTGGGTAGCAGAGAATAGAGGCAGCTGTGTGGGTAGCAGAGTAGACAGGTGGCTCTGTGGGTAGCAGAGTATAGAGGCGGCTCTGTGCGTAGCAAAGTATACAGGCGGCTCTGTGGGTAGCAGAGTATACAGGCGGCTCTGTGGGTAGCAGAGTAGACAGGCGGCTCTGTGGGTAGCAGAGTAGAAAGGCGGCTCTGTGGGTAGCAGAGTAGACAGGCGGCTCTGTGGGTAGCAGAGTAGACAGGCGGTTCTGTGGGTAGCAGAGTAGACAGGCGGCTCTGTGGGTAGCAGAGTATACAGGCGGCTCTGTGGGTAGCAGAGTATAGAAAGGGCT